>CAEFZX010027372.1:0-74258 GCA_903066825.1 Alfaro cultratus | reverse complement strand
GGGCCGCTCTGAATGAAACCTGTTGCTGCTTGGACGAGCTGAGTGGGCGGGGCATGACTCCTCTGGACCTGTTGAAATTGGACAACAACAATTTGTTCCACCGTTTGTAGTGTTTTCATTTACAGTTTGTGTTTATTATTGAAATTACTAATGTGTTTGGTTTCTTTTGTTTTAATTTACTAATTTGTTTTCTTTTGCATTGCATGTTTTGTTTGTTCATTTATTTCTTGGAATAATTTAAATTGTCCTATTTTCATCCGATTCCTTTTCCTTCCAGGGACCAAGTAGTGGGCCTGAAACCATGTTTTAAGGAAATTGTTAAATAAATTGTCTATTAGTCTGCGTTCTGGTGCATCTTGTTTAAAAATATCCCCCCCTGCTGGTCACACCCTGAGAAATTTATAACAACCATTTGGCATACAAAACTGGATTAACAGCCATTGGTGATTCGTGGTTTGAAGGCTTTAAAATGAGTAAATGTCACCTGTTATCAAGAACTGATGTGGGATAAAATGTAGTTTAAAAAATACATCCTCCATTTTTTTTCGGGAAGTTGCTTGTAGGAAATGAACAGAATCAAATCTGTAGCATTTCCTCTTCCTCTAACCTGCACTTTCAGGGCAATTCTATCCAGCCTGATTCGAACGGCAGATGGAAATTTGTCGACTTCATCTCCGCTTCCCTGGAGAGTATAAATGACGAGATTTGTTGTTTGAGTATAACATGTTGGACAATCACAAATTGCTCTTACCACTTAAAACAAAGATTTTATACAATGCATTAAACAAACATGGAACAATTTTTACTTGAATTTGACAGCTATTGGGTGATCACCTGCTGGCTTGGTAACATGAAGGTTAAAGCAAAAGGTCCAGATCTCTTGAAGGTAGTGAACACAATAACGGATAATTAATGGTATTTTTACCATCAACTTTTTTCTAAATATTTATTGTTGCAATGTTGCTTGTTTTGTTATATTCGTGTGCCGTCTTGCAGCACTTTTGTTCAACCCATTCTTACTTGGGTGACTGATAAGGAAACCTCAACCTTGACTCTCGAATACTTACCTGCTGTCATCAATTTAGCTTTGGTTTCCTCATTCGAGGCGTTGTTGCTGTAGGATTGAATAGCGGTTGAGTAGTGGCTGATTTTCATATCTAATAGTACACAGTGAGCTGCATTTTTTAAGCAACTCATTAGCAGTTTAGCTAAAATGTGTTTTGTCTGTTTCAATGGTCGTTTACCTACTTGGGAAGCTTGGGATTTACCAAACATGGGGACTGTTGTTCATGGCTGCAGCACAATCAGACAAAGTGACCCCATTGTGGGAAGTGACTGCATGAGTGAGAGGGTTAAACTATTTTAAAACAAAAAGACAACACAGCTGACATTTTAAACTGTCCATGTGAGACCTCTAAGAGACTGTCAAATATCCATCATGATCAAGGTCAACTGCCTCTATCAAGGATTAAATAGAGCGTAACTGCTTCAGACTATTCAGCCTTCCTGTTATCTGCAAAGGTCTCACTCTCTTTTGCTTTCTTGCAACCTCAATGAACTGTAGACGCAAAAAAGAAATTGCTGTTTATCAGGTTCCTTGCATTCCTTTGATTTCATAATAAACAACTTACTCATACTGAACAAAACTACTCTTAGGATAAGTTTTTAACACCACCTAGCCGCACTCATGTAGGACGCATTGACTAAAAAAAATTATTCGACTGTTTGTATGACCATTACTCATATTCAGCTACCCCAAAAAGGAAACAAAGCAATGCATACAAATGACTTTTTAAAGTTTCATATTATCCAGTAGCTACATATCCCAGAATTAGTGTTCTAACGTACAATATGCCCCCGTCACAGAAATCCTGCTGCCATTAATCTTTTGACATACCTCTAAGGTACGCTGTCAGCAAGCCACCGTGAGTTCGCTAAGCTAAGCCTGACATTTGAATAATTGTAGTCATTTGAGACGGATCACTGCTATAATGTATTGGAAACGCGCAGCGGCTTAAGCACCACATTGAGGGCCCCCCACTATATTGTACATCTGGTGACCCATTTTACAGCTGGAGCAAAGAGGTCCCTGTAAACACACTAGAGAAGCTCAACTAATTGGAGCAAGGTAAGTACAGCGAAAATGATTGTAATGAGAGCCTCAGTGAGACTTTTTTTTTTCACCCCCTCTCGTTTTTTGCAAGCAGAAAACTGGAAACAGTCACCGGCATAATCCGTCATTTACATTTTTTTTTTTGCATAGCTGAGCATCAAGTCATTTCTTTCTCTTCTGCTTCACAGAGTACTGTTGGAGGAATGACTCTTACCTGTCCTTGCCACCTTCCAGCGGGGGCTATTTGCAGCCAGGAGCATGCATGGGCAGAAATGAATATAGGGGGGAAGGGAAGGTGTGGGAAAGTCTAGGGTGTACACTGTGGTAAAAGCAGTAAATATGACTGATGGGGGAAACCCCTTTGTAGGGTGAAATAAGGGCTGCTTGGGGACTCACCGTATACACAGCACCTGTCTCATCATCGTTTAACTCTTAGTTGTTGGATATACTAGACTGTCAGCAATTCCCTGCCTCCTTGGCCTTTACCTGTAAAGTAGCATGGAAACGCTGACAAGCCAAACTGGAACGCACTGGAAATGACTGCTGATGCTTTTCGTTTGAGTTTTCTTTCTTCTTTTCTCCTTTTTGTCAGAATTAGACACACTCGTGGAAAGGTGCACTTAGCAGCATTTGTATTAAACTGATCACCTTTCATATGTAGTTCCACTTACCAGTAGCTTCCTTAAATGATCTTTTCTTCTCAACACATTAGGAACTTGGTGTCGTTGCAGCTGTCCTCTGATAATTCTGCCCTCCAGCTTCTTGAAGTGTCTTAGTGATGCTTCCTGTAATTTCTGTCTTTTCCCGACCCAATTCAATTGTCTCTTGATGTATTCTCTGCTCAGCCGAGCATGTCATGAAACACATTAGTTGTTTGCAGTTTAATGCTTCAAGGTTACGTCTCTGCTGTAGTACAGGTTGAGGTCTTGCGGCACTTCATCCACACTTGTTTCTCCCACCAGGTGATCTTTTTATATTTGTTTATATATTTTTTTAACTTGTCATCAGAAATTGCTTCAACGACCTCTCTGCCACATCTTGACTTGTCATTGGGCTCTGCTCCAATTACTAGTCATTTAATGTGATGCTAACAGTCCCTTTCCATAGCTAAAGTTGAGTTGGTTGTGCCATCAATTTGTTTCAAGCTCCACATCCTGAAATTATATGAATACATTACTTCATGGAAGTTTAACAAGTTTAGCGGTACATTTATCACTAAAATTGTTTTTGGTGACTGTACACTATATAAAAATAAACTGGAGGGGCATTCAGATTATCAATTAGTTAATTGAATTAAAATCACCTTTTATTTAGTTTGTAAATGTGATGTTTAACAATAGTTATGTACTCGAACATAAACTCTTCTCATAATCTCAACACTTATGATAAGAGCTTATTTACTGTAATGCAAGTCAAGAATTTTCCATTAACTCTAAAAGAAACAATGTAAATAAATTTCACCTGCCATTTTTTTTTATAACAAAATCAAAACAGGTTGGAATTAATACCCGTCTGTTTACTATGCTTTGGAGCATGTTTCATTTTTTATTTTTTTTATCAGACACAAGCTTTCTTGGTTGAGTTGTAGTAATTTTTCAAAAGTATGAATATGCTATGAATATAAATGTATACAGAATGAATCTTTTAGGGCTTAACTATGTGAGCTTCTTAGAAGTTAAAAGCTGTCACAACACACATGGCTGAGAAAGCTTCTGTGTTGGAGCAAGAAATTTGCATCCAGCTTTAACTAGTTTAGCAACAGTGCTAAAGACATAAATGCTGATGTTCCCAACCCTGAGACAGTTGCTCTGTGGTTGTCAGGAAAGCGCTTCGTACTGGTCGAAAATGTTCAAAAGGCTGTTCCAAACTTTTAAAATATTCCTATTTCAGTAACATTACAACCTAAGCGCAACCTGGAACTCTGAATTTGAAAGCATGGTGTAATTATGTTGTTTACAAGTTCTGTCATTTAGTCAGTAATAAATAGCCTGATGTGTCCATAGTTAGTCAAAGTAAAGCTAGAAATGTATTAATTTATTAATTGTAGTAATTAACTAAAGTAGTCTTATTTAGACTATTTTCACATTTTTTATGTAAAATTTGTAATTAATCTAATTTGGAATTTAGATCTTTGTCTAATCAGAAACATTCCTGAAAATTTAAATTGTTGCACCAACTTTGCTGGTTGATTCTAATAGTTTATTATATCAAAAACAGTCCTTGAATGGAATTGATTTCAACCTTTCCATCGTCATCAATCACTCTTTGCCTTCTTTTTACAGCTGGCTTTGATGGCTTCATGCATCAAGACCTTGTAGGAACTTTTCATCTGTCACCAAACATTGTCTGTTTTGTGCCTCATGACGCTTGTTTCTCTTGGAATATCATACTTTATTGTAAAGGTTTTCTTTCTCTTACAGTGAAGCAGGTCATCTGATGGCATTGTTTTTTTTCTTTGTCCCAAGAGCCAGCTCCCTCCACCCCCCCTCTCACGCATATCCACAGTCCATGCCCTTCATCACCTGTGAAGGTCTAATCTTATCTGCAGTGGTTGCATGGCTCATCATTAATCACTCCACAAACCCAATCAAATGGTGACTGATGGTTGATCTGGCCTTGTCCGGCCATCCCTCAGTTCTGAGGGTGGCTATTTGCTCTGCTGGACCACTATATTGTACTGCGCTTGTGGCTGATTGCAACTGCTGATTGTGTGTGCATAAAAGCAGTAGTGTTGTCTTTATCGGGCACAACATGTGCCGTGCAACCCTGTGTCAACTGTTTTGTAGATCTAAAAGTTCAGCACTTTGCTCACAGTTTGACTTTGCGCGAGTTTGAACAGAAGCTGAGATGGTGCATTATTTATCTGCCGGTCATAGGCAGTGTGGGATGTGGGCCGAACATAAAAGTGTGTGTGCACTTAAAGATAGGGAGGATATAAATGTCACATAGCTGCAACAAATCAAATTTGGCTACTCCAGCTGTTAGCCGATCTATAGTAATCAATGAGACGGTGTTGACCTCCTCACTCCTCACTTCATGAACCTTTAGCAGTCGGCACAGAACGTAAAGATGTGCCCATCCATTTCCCTCAACTCGCTTTCAAAAAGGCCAGAGAAAAGAACGTCAAGGATGCATATATGAGGGGCAGTAAAGAACACATCTAGGTGCATATTTCCGGATTTTTGCATCACACCTGTCCATATACCCCAGACATTCAGCAATACATCCAACATACTAAAAAAATGTCAGTGACTGAAGCCCCCCACACCCCGAGGCCGTGATTAGAGAATTGATCAGCGATGAGAACCAATACATGCCCAGCGCTGATGTCAAAACACAGATGGCATGACTCATTTCGCCGCCTTCTGAAAGAGTTGTTTTGTGTAATCCCCTCCTATGGACTTGTCTAGCCAAACAACTTCCTGGGGGGATGTGCTGCGTCTGGTTGTATTGATCTCCATTAATTGCTGTGACAGGCAAATATGAAATTAAATACGAGTCTGAAAAACGGCACTTATCTCCGCGCACAAGGTGCAATGGCAGCAATGACATATTGGTACAACGCACATTCACAAAACACAAAACAACTGCTTGGTGCTCAGCGTTAATGGTGGTGGGGGGGAGGATCTTTCCACTTGACGGATCATTTTGGCATCGGCCCACTCTGGTTTTCGTAACCTTTGGATGCCTCCTGTCCCTGTCCTACAGAGAACAGAGGATACATTTCTGCCCTATTAGGGATGAATAATGAGCTTGTTGGCAAAAGAGACATTGCTAATATTTTGTCCAAATATCTCAAATCTGTCCCCAATGATAAGGTATTCCGTGTCGGTGCCAAATGGCTCTATGTTTGAGGAGATGATTTCACTGCAGATATGACTAATAAATTCTCCGGGTGCACGAGAAGGAAATAACTACCTCCTTTCGGGCAGGTGCATTGGCATCACAAGTTGAGCTTTGTTTCACTGTAATTGATGCTCTGCTTTTGCAGAGGCATATTTTTGTTTGTTTATGCTAATGGCCATGATGGCCTGTTGCTCTATCAAGCAGGCAAATGGCAGCCTATGCTTCAGGGAGCGAGTCATTGATCTCTCCTCTGTGCTTTTCTTCACAGGCACCTGACGTTGTCGGAGTCGACTCTAAGACTAAAGAAAACCTGCGAAAAACCAGGGGAAGAAATCACTTCTGCCTGATTCATGTATACCACATCAACCTCGAGTTAATTATTGCTTGTGCGGCGTCTACCAAGCTGCCTGCCTCAAAAGTGCACTGTCCGCTCTCCTTATATTGGGCTCTTGAGGCTTAATGCTGCCTAAACAGCAAAGCCGTAATTCCCTTAAGCTGTGCTCTATGCAATAACAGGAGTACACAAACAAAAACAGAGGTGGTCTGTTTTGGATGGAAATCTCGATAGCCCCTAATAATCTTCTGTGTTGCGGCTGTCATTTGCACTTATTGAACACCTTACACATCACAAAGTAAAGAACGAGAGCTGCTGGCCTCAGATAAAATCAACCTGACTTGTTTCTTCAAGTTGTTGTTTTTTTCGCCATTTGAGGAGTTTCCTATCAATTTCGGCGATTCAGGAAGTGTATCTTGTGATTTCCAAAAAAAATAAACATTCATACTTTTTCACTTTTTTCACAAACGTCAATATATTTAACCTTTTTGTGTGACAGGTAAACAGAAATTAAAGCCTAATTTTGAATTGGAAGAAAAAATATAAATTGTCTTAAAAATGCAAATAAAAGCATCATGCATTTGTGTTCAGGCCCTCTACATTCACTTTGTAGTACTTCCAATTATTGGAGATACAGAGGCAAGTCTTTTGTCTCAACCAGTTTCTACATCCAGAAATTGATATTAAAGACCCTTCTTTATGTCAAAATAATGTTGGACTGGATGGAAAGGATGTGTGAATATCAATTTTTGTGCCTTGCTGCAGATACATGATTGAATTTAGGTCATGGCTTTGACTGGGCCATTCAAACTGGTCCACTGCAACTCTGGCACTATGTCATATTCTGGCTAAGCCAGGGCCGTAGCCTCTTTATACTGGACACCTGCCCTACATCTGCACCACTCAGGTCATCCCTTCTGAAGAAAAACATTGCAACAACATAACATTTCCACCAATCGTGAGCATCGTTTGTTCTGAAAGATGTGCAAAACTGTTCTTTTTCCATTAGTCCCGAACAGTGTCTTCTGACCAGAACTCCTCCTTCCACATGGCTTCTGGCATAATTCATGCGGGACTTCTTAAGGCTTTCGTTCCACATATTTTCAAAGTGTCTGAAAAAGACTAGATTTGTCAAATGTAGGACTAATGGTTGTCCTGCCAATATTTTCTTCCACCTGACCTTTGGGTCTCTGCGGCTCATCCAGAGTTAACGGCTCTTTGGATGCTTCTGACATGAATTGGTCTTTTTGCCCAGCTTTGTCACATTAGGTGTATAGCCATATCTTGGCAGTTTACAGTTAGGTCACACTCTTTTTCTTTGTGACATATTGAACAGTGCTCACTGAGATGTCCAATGCCGAAATGTTTCTTTAAACTTGACAACCTCTATCTTAATCTCTGTGGTGTGTTTTTCTTCCCCTTAATGCTGTTTGTTCATTAACATTCTCTGACAAACCTCTGAGGCCTTTCTAGGACATCTGCAATTATACCTGAATTAGATTACATACATAAGTGACTGGATTTTAAATGGAGCATCAGGGTAAAGCTGGCTGAATACAAACGTGCCCCAATCTTTTCAAATGTTAATGTGTAAAGAAATAATTCAAAACCATGGATCTTCTTCTATGCTGCCTAATTATAGCACTGCATTAGGTCGGCAGGTCAAATAGCACCCCAGTAAAATGAACTGAACTTTGGTACTATGGTGAATAAAAGGTGAAAAGGCTCAAGCGGTATAAATTCTTGTGCAAGGCACCGTATACAGCAGAAAAAGAAGGCTCCATAATCCTTGCCTCTTATGAAAGGCTAAGTACCCACTGGGTGACCAGAGGCAGAAAGGTCGGCCTCACCGGAGTCAGCAAGGATTTTCCAGTTAAAGATTTCAACATTTCACTTTTCTTTTCCATACTGAAAACACAAGAGTGCGAGGACCACACTCACAAAGCTGTTTCCCAGGGTAGAACATTGGTGTGTGGGGACAGCAAATAAATAAATAAAAAACAGGGGGGAAAAAAAATAAAGAGAAATCATTGAGCGAGAACACTCTTTTCTTCAGCCACCGGCTCCCACTCCTGGACCCACACTTTTTGAAATGTCAGTTCTTTAGGGCTACAATTCTAATTTTTGTTCTGCTCAGTGTAAGTAAATAGATCTGACTGTGAGTTTTTGTTCACAGATCCCAGGAGAGTGGCTTGCACGCTCAGCAAAGAGACCTCTCACTGCAACCTCCCTCTAACATATTGATCAGGAAGGGCTATTGGCGCTGGCCCTGTGAATAAAACGCCGCTCTACCGAGTTCAATTCCCTGCTGGGCCACTGAATGAAGAGACAAAACCTTTAGCGCTTGTTCCCCCCTGCAAATCCACCCCACCCCCACCAAAAACCCCTCATCCACCCAATTGCTATTTAGCTCCGCTTCTACATCGAGTGTCGGCGCTAGCAGGCACATCGAAGGACAAAAATTGAAATGTCACTTTTGTGGAGCGCTACTTCCAAAGTGCCTGTGTATCTGTTTTGCTGCCTGTCACTCATACGTTTCAGGCTCCACGGCAGACCAAGGAGCGATCACAATGAGATGGTTTATGAAACCGAAGGTAAATGGTTTTGTTTTCTGACTCTACGCTCAGAGTCGTTTGTTGACATCAAAGAGAGGAGGAAGCGCCTTGACACATGCATCTAGAGACATTTCCCTCCTGGAAGCAATAATCCTCCTGACATTTGAAATTACCAGAACATGAAAAAAGCCAGTGTTTATACAGATTTAGGGTACAGAATGAGTGGCGTTTTGTTTACACATGATAGACAAACCTTTGCTTTTTTTTTTTCTCTCCTTGTGACTCCTTCAATTGTGCGACGAGGGGGAAAGATTCTTGAGATCTCTCTCTCTGTTTAAAATAATTCAGTTAAATGCAGTGGGGTAAATAATTATTTGATCTTCTGCTGAATTTGTCAGTTTATCTCCTTACCAAGAAATTAATGGTTTGGACTCGTACTGTGTTAAAACGACATCAAATGCTGCATACAATCCACCACTTCCATTGAACCCTCTCCACCGTCATGGGCAAGACCAAAGAGCAGCCAAACGATGTCTGGTGGATTTCCCCCATTCATTGGCAAGAAGCTTGGTGAAAAAGAGGGAGCTAGCTGCTGGTCCAACAACTTTAAAACAGAAGAGATGCAAAATAAAAGTGGGTTGGCCCAATTTTAGATCTGACACTATGGGGTAGGAAGCATTGAAGATCAATTAGGGATGTTTCTTACAGCATGACAATGACCCAGACCATAAAGTGAAGGAAACACAGGCGTGGCTTAATGGTGCGTTCCAGTTTTACTCGGAACGGGGATAGTCCAGAAAATGAACGGGAATGCCCTCCGAAGTTGGATTTCCCACTGGGAAACATCGGAGCAATTTTGACTATCCTCAGTTACGACTTGTGAGGCGGACTTCGTGTTTCAATATGGCCGCCGCTCACATCAACTGGAGTAAGAAACTGTGGAAACATGTTTATTTTACAAGACACCCATGCAAGAGCGTGTCTAAAACCAATGTTATGTGTAACACCTGTAACTCTAAGCTGAAAAACTAAAAGTGATGTTTACTTGTGGAAAGTAAAGCAAATAAAACAACGTTTACAAGACCCTGTTGTAAACATTTCAACATGGCCAATGTTTGTGGCCATGTTGAAATTCCGACTTCTCAACCAGAACGCTGCTACTTTGGGTCTGACGTCAAACCCAGCTCAGAGTTCCCACTTCCCAGGTAACTCGAATGCAGCATGAGAAGCAACACATTAAAGATCTACAGAGAACTTTAAGACCCAACCAGGGTTTAGATCTTAATCCCTTTAGAAACGACGGTGTGGACTTTTGAAGGAGCAGACACGTCGACGTATCAAAATAAAAGCCTCAACGCTTTTATTTTAAGTGGCGTAGACAAAAACACCTGTGAATCTGGTCACCAACTACACAGTGCTACTTACGAATCACCACCAAGTATTAAGTCACGTTTTGCTTCAGGATCAAATTTGTATTTTCCTAAATTAAAAACAAAATTCAGCAATAGATCAAATATAATTATTTCCTCCACTGTAGGTCCCTTCCTTGTAGTTTTAACCTGAATATGGATAGACGTCTTTAGACTTTACATTCTATTTTATATGATTCCACTTTGTGTGTTCCCTGAGCCACAGAATGAGTTTGGGCAGTCAAGTGATTTCCCATATATCATTTATTTATTTAGTAATTTATTTATTTGTGTATTAATCTATGAGCTATGTATTTAATATTAAATAATGCACAGTTCTCTTCATGAGATTTGTCTGCTTCCTCAGTGGTCCTTTGCTTTCTGTTTGGTTGGAATATAGGGCAGTACAGTTTGAGTGCTCTTGTCAGAGACAGTTTGTGTGCTGCTATTTCTTAACAGTTTTTTGCGGCAGCCGGGATTTAAGAGACCTTTCCTGGGTAGCGTGTGGGCGCCAGTCATCGCCTTCACCGGCGAGGAGCCATAGGAAGGGTCCAGACAGTTATATAGGAGCGAGTGCTCGGAGGAAGAACGCTTGGGAGCGACTGAGCTGCCCAGGAGACCCGGCTCTGTGTCGCTGTCTGGTGTGGCACAGCCGCTCTTGCCCTCCCGCAGCTCCTCCTGCTCCTCCTCTTCGTCGTCGTCGCAGCACAACGCGTGGTAAAGAATCTTGTCGCTGAAGCGGACTCTTTCCCGCGTGCCAGAGGTGCGCGAGGTCTTTTGGCTGTGCGTGGAGCTGCTGGCCTCCTCGCTGGAGGAGTCCGGAGTAATGATGCGTGGACCGTTGGGGATCGGAAGCCCGCCATTCATCTGGGAGTAGACCGAGGCAGTGGTGGGGGGCGGGGTGGGGGTCTGGGTCTGGGTCGGGATAGTTCCTTGACCCAGGTCCTGTCGTAGATCGCTGGATCTGAGGGCGGCCGCGCCAGCGGCCTCCAGGTAGCTGCAGAACTCCCAGCTGTCGGAGAGCACATCTGCGTTGAGAAAGTCCAGCCTGAAGGCTTCTCCCAAACCCCGCTCACTGCTGGATGTGCTGCTGGCTGTGGCCACCGTCCAATCATCCGGCTCCAGGTCAAAGTCGAAGTCAGACGTCAATTTGTCGATTTGACCCACCACCTGGAGCAGGAAGAAGCAAACAGCAAAAGAACCAATGAGATGTTTCAGAGAAGCCAACGACGTGGAGAATAAACTCTCTGATGTGTTTAAGCAAATTTAATGCTGAAAGTAAAGGTAGGGGAAAGATAAAATCTTTAATCACAGCTGTTCAGACTCTAATAACTAAAGGTGGTCAAAGATCTGATTCAGAGATTAAAACTCTGCTGTATTCCTCATCAAAGTCAGTCAAAGTCTGTCTATCCACTTGCTGTCAGCATGTGATTTTGTCTAATGGAGCTCATCATCAAAATTATCAAAAATAATCATCAAACACGCGTCAAATGTAACAAGCAATGTTCCAGCTGTTTTTAATCAAAGGTAACTCTAAGCAAATGGACTTTTAGCCTTGATTTAAAGTATTTAAAGTTTCAGCAGTTTTCTGTAAGTTTGCTCCAGATTTGTTGAGCGTAAAAACCTGAATGCTGCTTCTACGTGTTTGGTTCTGGTTCTTGGGACGCAGAGGAGACTAGAACCTCTAGACCCGACTGGTCTGGAGGGTTGATACGACAACTGGTCTTTAATGTTGTGCTAAGTCATTCAGTGATTTATAAACTAACAACAGTGTATTAAAGTCAGCAAAATGAAAACTAAAAGGGTTTTCTGTTCCTCTGATGTGCTGATGGAGATGGATTCATCTAATAAATATGTCTTAGAGCTAGCTGACACATAACTATTAAAAAAAGCAACTCCTGCTGTTAAATTGGCTATGTAGCAACATTTAAGGCACTAGGTAGAAAAAAACTAAACAAAATAGAGGCACTGACAACATATGATTAATTTGTGAGCGCCGTGAGGGTCCTGTGTCTCGCTAACCATTAGCCGCTAATGACGTGTGTTTGTAAGTGTTTCAGTGCCTCCTATGGCACAAAACTGAAGGGTTGTTTCATTTGATCATCTCTCCTTCTGAATCTAAAACAGCCAGATCCAAGGTGTCTTACCTAACCCAGTATTCTGCATGCTTGTTTCTCAAGCTAAACACGCATGAATAAAAAAAATAAAATTAAATAAAAATGTCATTACACTCCGCATAAGCTTGAGGACATACTAAGTAAATTCCTCCATTGTCACAGCTGTGCTGGAGTAGAGGCACGCCTAAAAGATGCAGGACGCCAACTCTTGAGGACCGCAGTCGGGCATTCCTGACTTTCACTGATCAAAGTTGAACTGAACAATGTTACACAAAGCAAAGATTGCGTAATATGGGCAAAAACTCTTAAGAAAAAATAACTCTATGCTTTTTGGCACCACATTTGAATTTAGAAAAGACTAATCTAAACACTGACTAATCGTATCTGCACTGGAATGTGCTACATCGATCTTCAACAGCTCGTCATACATCGAAGCAAACAAAACAATGACTCCACCAGATGAAAAATTAAGAAAAAGATTTTAGATACATGAATCTATTTGTGAAAATAAAACTAAAAAGACAAGAGTGCTGCTGACAAACCAGCTGGAGGAGGGAAAACTGGATCAAACCACTTGGTTCTTCTGAAAGACTGAAGGGGGGGAGACGTTTTTGATTCAAGTTGATCTTAATTAGTTAATTTTGTCACTTAAATATTCACTTATTTGGGTTAAGTTAAAGTTAGTTTTGCTTTATTTGTTTCATAAGATGCTTTAGCTAATTTTGTATTTGTTTGTTCTTTAGTTATGTTGTGCCTCCCTCATGTGGTAGTTCTATGTTACTCCACCTCTATTTAAGTCCCTTTTGTTCTTTGTTTGCAGGTCAGTTTTGTTTGTGTTTGGTTAGAGTTCAGTTGACCTCAGTTAAATTGGGCCCAAATTTGTTACTTATCCTTTTGACTCATTTTTGTATTGAATCTTTAATCTTTGTTTGCCATTTTTGTGAAGAATTAAATTGATTTTTTTCTATTTCGAACACCTTTTTGTCCTCGTTTGAGTTTGGTCCCTCACACCTTTATTTCTGTATTTATTTCTGTTTATTGGTCTTATGTAATATTTTGAATACTGATTTTCCATTAGCTGTAAGCAGAAAATCATCATAATTAGCAGAAATAAAGGCATCAGTCTGTGAGTAAGTAAGTCTATATAATGTTTTTCACTAAGTGGCTCATCCTGACAGATCCCAAGGCGTTCACAGATTGGACTGGATATACGGTCCCTTCAACTACTCCCAATTACAAACAATGTTTGGAAGACCTGCAAAGGGATTCGCCTTGGGGGCATCCTGATCAACCTCAAAAGCCACTTCTTCGCCTTTTCCAAAGTAGTAACATCCAACATGACTCGTGATGTGAAAAAAGTGCCAATTACATCTATTTCGTTACGGATGAAAAATCACCTCACCATAACACTAAAATGTTTAATCAAAAAAGCTCTCATTTTTCTTCAAAACTGCCATTTTCCCATTAAGGAAATTTATTTTCGTAATTTCAATTTGCACAACGTTATGGTTCACGGAAACACTCCCAGCCTAATCTTCAACAGCTTTCCCGGACTGAGAATTTTGATCCGTAGGGTCCCTAAATGTAGTTCTTTTTTTTTTTTCTTTTTTTTTTTTATCTGTTCCTCTCCCACCTTCACAACAGCTCACATTCATGTTAGCCCCTGCAGCTGTCTGCATAAGTAGTAATCTGAGAGCCAGCAAACAGTATCAAAACAAACTTTCAAAAACATCTGGAACCACATGAACACCAAGCAAAGTTAGTCGTCAAAATGCCTTGCAGAACTTAAACACAGCATATGCTCCTTTAGTATCAGTTAGTGTTTTCTTTCACAGCTAAAAAAGCAAATGCTTCTTTTTTTGTACCAACTTTACATTATTCAGATGGTTCATAGTTATTCATTTGCACACAAAACAAAAAGGTTTTTCATAGATAATGTGCAGAAACAGTAGAACAGGATTATGCTAAAATAAATGGCTGTGAGCTTGCATTAGACTAAATCTTAGTGGAGTTTTGTGACGTTTCCAGACGCTTTCTGTGCTTGACGTCCTACTGATGTACAAACGCACAGCCGCCCCACAACGCCCACTGCCAAGTCCAGCAAAAGCCAGAGTTTATTCACTGCTGCTAATAGATCGGTTTGCTTTTCCAAGACTTTTTTTCTTTTTTATCCGTGAAACCTAAATTGTTTGTTAATGTGTTTGAAATGGGTTGTGTTTTTCAGCACGGCCTCCTGTGGACAGGTGTCTTAAATTGCTCCACGTCGCATCCGCACAAAATTAAATGTCCTCTGGAATGAGCTCGAAACACTGACAACGTGCCACGACTCACGAAACAGCAGGCGGAAAGAAGCCCGTCGTCTGATTGGTTAAAGCTGCTTTATTTTGCTTTTTGAATTCATAAACACACCCTAAAATTCATACTAATGTTTGTTTTTTTCTCTACTGTGTGCCAAAATAAACAGAAATATCCCACCGCTGCATGAAAACGTATCACTAGAAGACATTTTATTTATTATTCCCTCTAAATTGACCTGAATGCTTCTGCGATCAGGAGTGTTGAGTGTTTGATGAATAGAATGCCCTTCAGTTGAAATTGCGCTGCTTTGCTTGACAACACCTAAAATCCAAGCCCCTCTGTACTTGACATTTCAGCTCCCTCAATCAGCACATTCGGCTTTCAACAGCGGATTGTGGAACGAAAACACTCACAGCGCTTGTGAACGATACATTTCCCCCAAACTATCCAGCAATTAAGCGCAGTGTGGAACTTTTGTTTAGTGCTACAAATGAAGGGAAAAAAGAGGTCCCGTGGATTAGCGGCATAAATGAAGATGAAAAGAGGAGAAAGTGTAATTTCGCCCTGAGAATTATAATTATTTGCAGTGTTTGCTTCTCTCGGGCTGCAAATGACTGCAAAATAAGTATGATTGCAGCACAAATTTAAATCTCATCCCTGTATTTAGACCAAGAAAATATTCTATCTACAACTTTTAATTAAATTCTGAGCATTGCCACCCAGTTTCAGAGACAAACTTAGTTATTTTTTTTTGCATACATTTCATTTTCTTAATACACCCTCAATCAACAGAACATCAATAATAATGATTTAAAAAAAGGTTTTAACAGTTTTTTATTGCATTTGATGACTTGGATGTGTGAGCACGTTATAATAATGCTGAATAAATTAGTTGCTGTTGGAGAAGCATGGCTCTTTGTATACTTTAGAGTCCAGTTTATTTAATGAGCCCAACACCATCTTTTATGCTCTGCAGAATTTATTTATTTTTTTCCTCAGAAGCAGATGGAAGAAAATTATGTTTGAATCTTAAGAAATCAAAATATGGAAAACCTGAAAGGCTCTATAACTCCAGAAAATCACTGAATCTCAGAGACATTTCATGCCGTCAAGTGAAACCATCTATATTTTGGATCCAACTGTACGCCACCTCATCCCTGGCTTTGGTTCGTCTGTCGATGACTCTTTTTTTTTTTTTTTTTTTGCAGATCCGCCAGCTGCATCATCGTACACCTCGTGAGTACCTGGACGGTGCGAGTCTGCTGGCAGGCTGTCTGAGGGAATTGGGCTGTATGAATCCTCTAATCCCTGAATTACTCAACCCTGCTTGCTCTGTGATTTGCAGACTTTAACTCGTTGGAGCCCTTAGTGTAAAATGCCTCTCCAGGCTGGGGGAGAGAGAAAGAGTTAAAACGTTTTGTTTACTTCATTACACAACTATTAATCAGTGGATTTAAAAATTATCAGGTGCATTTTAAAACATCATTATATCAGCAAGTTGAAGGTTGCATCGCAGTTACTGCGGCATGTTGCAGGTTCATTAAGTGTTGTAACTGTCTTGACTTAAAGAGTCTGCTGAGACTCTGGATGGTTTATGCAGCAGCAACAGAAAGCTCTGCACTTTTCTTCTTCTTCTTCTTCTTCTTCTTCTTCTTCTTCTTCTTCTTCTTCTTCTTCTTCTTCTTCTTCTTCTTCAAGAAGTTGTGATGAAACTGGAGAACAAACTGGAATGACTTGACAGCTTTTGGGCAACAGAATGATTTGCTTGTACTTTTGGTATTTTTGACACCTACAATGCGCAACCGTAGCAACAAGGTATTGCTGATTAGCATTGGAAAAACTTAAATAACGTCTGAACTATGACCCCAAATCTCAAAGGATTTGAAAAGGAGGCTTCGTGGACGCATGGCCAAACAAAGATCTAAAGACGAGCGTCAAAGGCAAATGAAATAGATTAGCTGTGCTTCATTAATGATGCTGTTAATGTGGAATATTGTCTCTGGAGCCTGGAAATCAAGCCGTTAGCTCGTCATACAGCAACAGAGGCTTCTTCAGAGTCACTGCAAGTCTGACTGCTCACAGCAACACCAGCCACAACTACTCTGAAGATACTTTGATGATATGAGTGACGGCAACATTTAACTTCCCTTGAAAATAAATAAAAAATGTTTTAGTTTTACTGAATTATTTTAATTTCATTGACTGAGCCCATCAGGAACACGTTGTCCCTGTAAGAGAAATAAAACAAACGCTGACTATGTCACAGTGCTGCTACAAATGAAAATGATTTTTGATGACCGAAAATAACCATAGAAATAAATTAGAAAAATTAATTCTTTCAGCAGTCCAACTAAAAAAACCTAATAGATTCAATAAATGAATTGGGGTATTTTAGATGTTTATTTAGGCAAATGTTGATCATTTTGAATTACAGCTATACACAATATCCAGTTTCTTTAGAATATTATATGAGATCACTAAAAATACTAAATACAGAGGCTGTCCATTTTAATGTATAGTACATTTAGTGTCCTTTTGCACCAGTGCAGCCTGACATGAAGGTGATATTAAGGAAGCCCAAGATACTTTATCTGTGCCATTCAGCTCATCTACATTGTTGGCTCTGGTGTCTTTCATATTCCACTTGACAAAACCTTGTAGATTCTCATGAGGTTCAGATCAAGTCATTTAGCAAGTCAAGCACATTGATATCATGGTTATCATACCAGGCATCCGTACCTTTGGGAGCCAAAATTTTACACTTCAACCTCAAGCAAAGTGAATTCTGGGGCTTTCCGCTCTTACTCCAGACTCAAGGTTATTGATTTCCAAATGAAACATTTTTTTAACATTTTTTATCATGTAAAGAAAACAGCTTTGGATCCCTCAGCAACTATCCAGTCCTTTTTCTCCTTAGTCCAGGAAATGATTGATGTTGTCTTGACTCAAGGAATGTCACTATTTTGCTTCTCAAGGATCCAGGTATTCTTTCTGCATGTGCCGCTGTTTCCACCCCACTTTCACTTTCTACTAAACTTTCCTTCAATACAATAAGGACACAGCACTCTAAGCAGCCAGCTTCTCTATCAGTGACCTTTTGCGGCTTACCCAGCATGTGGAACGCATCGGTGATCATCTCCTCAGTATCTGTGACGTCGGTTGTTTTCTCCGCGATCGTGACAGCTATGATGCTACATTTCTTCTTCTTTCTTTTTTTGAATAAAGGTCTACATTACTTTCACCTTGTGAAATTGTAATTTGCTGAGAAACAGAATTTGGGGATTTTATTAGATGTGACCTTTAATAAAGAATGAACTGAAATGGATTCCTGAAATGTAGCCCTGCGTGCAATAAAAATAGATACGATGAGTTTTCAGTTTTTGTACTGATTTATTCTGATGCATTCAAATGGGTGAAAAACATCGTGCCGATACATGTTGTACCTTTTTTTCATTTTTACTACTGGACAGGCTCACTGGTCTACTTCTTCCATGATGATCCTAAAAAAGTAAAAAAAAAAATGGACAGGCAGTTTAGAGTAAAGAAAAACCAGCCTGTGAATCTCTGCTTCTTTTTACGGCTCTCACACGCTTTGCAGTTTATGACACAGCAATGGCCTATTTTTGTGACTGAAAAGACTATTTTTGACACAGTTGAGCTGTAATGGATTGTATGAGAGTTGATGTTCTGTAAGTGCTGCGGATTTGACTGTAACTCCAGTCTTTAATTTTCTCTCGAAGGCTCTGCTGATGGCTGTTTTCGTGACTGTTTGGTTTGAGGAGCGTGATTGTAACTGTGTCAGTCATTTTCGTGTGCGTATGCTGATCATATAAATTATAGGGAAAAAAAATAAAAATTCAGATGTAGGTGTTTAATTGGTGTAATTTCAGAGCATCTCTTTGTGGATCACAGTAAACGTCTCTCCCATATGGGCTTTTCTAGGAATTTCAATCAAACGAGTGAGTGTTGCGGTAATTTTAAGTGTTATTGTAATTTCTTTTTTCTGTTTCACTGCACACTATCAACCAGCAGCGATGAGTCAACTGTGGTCACAGCACCTGATGAACTCGGAGCTTAGTCATTTCGCAGCTCTCAGAGGTGCTTTAAAGGAGAGGTTGCCTCTGCACCATCAGACGGGGGTTTATTACTGTACCTCAACACCTGTCGGAGATGATTGGGCCGGGTAATTGAGGGTCAGAGTGAGAGAGAGCTCTTTGAGCCTTGTCTGTGACAGAAAGTTAGAGTGATGGCAATGACAGTCCACGATAATCTAACACACGGCCATGGTCAGAATGTAAAAGCTCTTGAAGAGGCTCCTCTTTGGCAGAGGTGTGATTTAGGAAACACAATCAACCCCACTGACTGTTATTTAGGCCTTGGGAGTATATTGGCTTTGAAAAAAAAAAAGTTTAACTAATATTTAAAACAAGATATAAAAACAGACATTAATGTGCATAAAAGCTATAAAATCTGATGGTGTTTATTTAAATCTTTTTCTTTGTAACGACTTGGTAGTCAGAGTGGTTCTTTCTCCAGGGTCGGCCCAAAGCAATATCGGTTCTTTTAGCCCTATAAACACATAAGACCCCAACAGAATTAGTTTAACTTCACACTGTACTTTTAAGACCATATGTTTTAAGTTTAAGTTATAAAAACAATTCCTACTGGACAGTGTTTGACACTCTTGCCTTACAGTTAAAATGTGTTTTTTGTGACTCATTTTCAACAACACCCTTCCTCTGTGGTTCCACACTCCTTGTCATCACTTATATGACATTTTCCTACGAGATAATCAGTTCCCACACGCAGACAGACAAAAAGTTTATTTTAGGTAATTTAACAACTAGAAGGTTACAAGAGAGTTTTCTCCAGCAGTATAGAGCAACAACACCCTTCTGCTGTGGTTCCACACTCCTTGTCATCACTTATGTGAACTACATTTTAGGTTGTTTGGAAATATTTTTTGGAAAACATATTGTGAGGTAACAAAATGAGAGACATTTTTAATAAGCTAACACTGGTTTACTTGGTCAGCTATTAGTCACACATCTGCAAAACTGTTGACTCTGAACTCTGCATAGCCCAACTAGCTAGTTAGCGAATATCAGCTTGTTAATTTACCATTTTTACTCTGTAGAAAGCAATGTTGGAAAAGATATTCAACTAAAAACAATACCCACGTGAAAACTACCCTCCTTTCTATTAGGTGTCAAATATTTGAATGTGTATCAGCTGGCTGAAAGATGACTTCCACACTTTTTCATAACTTATATGGAGCATATATTAGGTTGTTTGGAAATATGTATGAAAAACAGACAGCCATCACGAGGGAGCTAAAGAGGAGTCACTTTTATTAAGCTAACACTTGTTTCCTTGGTTAGCTAATAGCGACATGTCTGTAAAACAGCTGGCTGCAATTCCCGCTTAGCCCAACTAGTTAGTTGGCTAATATCAGCTTGTTAGCTTACCATCACAGAAAGCAATATTGGGAAAAAATATTCAACTCAAAACTATATTTACATGAAAACTACCTTCTGTTTTTATTAGGCGTCCAATATCTAAATGTGCATCAGAATCAAAATGGAAAATATATGTAATGTATTTTACAAGGAGTAGCTTTCATTATCAAAGAAAATTACTTAGAACATGTTATACATCTTTATTTCTAATTATGAAATTAATGCCAAGATAAATATGAAATTGTGATACTTTTACTGAAGTGTGTCATATAGAGCCATACATACTGACTACTCTAAATATCATGCATTTGTCTCAGAATTGACCCGGCAATGAACCCTGAATCATTGACTGCTGGGATTTGCTCTAGCACCCCTAAACAAGCTTATACAGGAATAAAATGGGCTGGATGAATGACTGCAGGTGCCATTAAAAATAAACTTTAAAGACTTAACATAAGGACGCTTTTTCTCCCCTAGGTCCCCTATGTGTATCACTAATTGAAAATGGACCGGAACATTAGCACAGGAATACAGGCAGAGGTCAAAATCAGTGAATGTGAGAATTTAGGTGTTAAACGGCATCTGCTGAGAGGGAATATATAACACATTCTCTAATCACTGTGATCTTTAAACAGATGTTTAAGGGGAATAACTTGATGGGCATTAATGGCATTCTATATGAGCAGATTTTTGTTTGCTGCCGAGTAAACAGATGGAGATTGCCGTCTTTTACAAGTCTTACATAAAAGTGCATATTTAACATTCCTCTAATGATGTCTGTGGAAAGGCTATCATGTTTCCACATTCATATTCTAGTATTTACCACCAAATAAAAACTGCTTTGAAATAGGACATCTGTGACGATGCGGTTTGTACATATGTAAAAAATAAATCAGGTGCAATTTACCAAGAGAGCTCGGATAGAACACCCTCACTGGGCTCGTTTGAAATGCACGACGTGTGAGGAAATTTTCGCTGGAGCGCTTCATTACTCTATATTCAAACGGTTTCTCTCCATCTGTTACTTTGCCACCCATTCTTGCGGGAGCCATTTTTCAGAGGAGTTTGCGGCGCTTGTTTGGTTATTATGCCCCATCCTGCACGGCTTTGCTTTTGTTCATGGGGAAAAATTGAAATGTTCATTTGAGCTCTTCAAATAAATCAAAACAAGCCTTGTTTCCTTCTCAACATGCTGCAGTAGATTTCCATCTTACCCCTCTGCTGCTTTTCCGGTGCTGAAAGCGCTTAATGCCAGTCTGAAGGTCTCAGCAATTATCAAAATGGCCTTGCATGCTGGCTTCATGAGTAAATCAGTCACAAATATTGTTTTAATGCAGTTAGCGCCTGCAGTTTTGCACTCCCCCACCACCTTATCCTTATTTTCCCTCAATTTAAATCCCCCCAAGACAAGAATATGAATGGATTCCAGCCACTTGCATTGTTTTGATATGGTTTATCTTACCCCCCTGCAGCTAATTTATCATCCCAGACTAACTCTGAAGGAACATATTTACTGCATTCCCAAGGAAAATTATCTAAGGGATCCCCCAAGCATGTGCAAGTTTTTGTTTATTTTCTTTCTTTTTTTTTAGATGTCTTATTTAGCACTGGATGAAACAGCGGTTTGGGATTTTAAATACTCAGCATCACACAGCTGCAAAAAGCTCAGAAAGATGAAGCTTATGGCAGATTTTACTAAGCAGAAAGCAGTATAATGTAACTCAACTCAACAACACTCTTTCATACCGAGCAAGGATATGGTGACGGTGGAAAGGAAGAATTTATTTTTAACGGGAATAAACCTCCAGCAGCAACCAAGTTCAGTATGAGCAGCCATCTGATGCGACCATCTGGTGATTTGAGAAGGCAGACAGGATTTTTTTTTAAAAGCAAAACATGTAGTATGCAGCTTGTTTATCTTGTTCCATGACAAACTATCATTGACCAAAACTTATTTTTGTCTCGCTTGTTTCCATTTTATTTTTCAATGTGGTAGTATTATGTATTTTCTAGGAACATAGTGCTATAAAATTGCTGTATGCAGCAAACATGACTTAAGGAATTCTGCGACAGACTGGCGACTTGTCCAGGGTGAACCCCGCCTCTCGCCCGAAACTTTCGCTTGAGATAGGCATCAGCACCCCTCCCAACCCTGCTAGGGGCAAAGGTGTACAGAAAATGGATGGATGGACTTAAAGAATTGCGAGTTGAAATTGGGACTCTGTCTCTTTAAAAAGATCCAGCTCTTTCCGACATTCCACCTCATTCACGCCATCACAACAATTCCAATAACAACCGTTCTTAAGAGTGGACTGAAAAGCAGTTCATATGATGAGCTCAGCAGACTCACAGTTTCACCAGGTGTTTGCTAATTGCTGCTGCCGCTAGTCTGGAGGAGTCTTATGGGGGGTGCTCAGGAGCGGGGCGCTATGTTAGGCGGAAGCTCGACTGGAGTATGCAGCTTCAAGGAGGAGCTTTAGTGGAAATAGGCGGGGCTTTGTGAGATCCAGGGTTTCTATAGGCACAGCTTAAGGAGATTCAAGGATTTCTCAGACATGCATGAAAGAATCAAAGCAACACTGCCGGTATGTTTTTGATGAGGGAATAACATTATAGCATGACGTAAAGCTAAAAAAGAAAAAGTCTGATTTCTACATGATAAATAAATGATAAACATCAGAAAAAATGTTTGTTTTTTTTCACTCAGGAGTTAACAACTCTGCACTTAAAAAAATGATCCAAGTGAACCAACTTAAAGCAAAACACATAATTTGTTACAAGTTATCAAATTAAGTTTTTCCAAGTAAATATACTAAGTTAAGTTGTTGTGAAACGAGCATAGATAAATTAAGTTTAATGAACATAGTTTCATTACACGTAGCAAGTAATTAATAAATATTTTAAAGTTGGAGCGCCATTCTTTCTTTCTTTTTCAGTGTGCCTGTCGGGCTGATATTGTGACAGTTAATATCCATCAACATAGCATCATATTTATGAATAATCTGATGAGCGCTGAGCCTTTCAAAGCTTACATTAGGGAAGCCACTGATAGCGTCACATAACCTCACTTTTAGAAAAATAAAAAATCTAAATCTCTTTAATTTATATAAAATTTATACTTCCACATCTGAAACTGGATAAATGTGTTGTTAGTCTTTGACCTCCATTTGCGTCACGCCGAGCGAGCGAAACAATACTTGCACAAAGCAACGGCGGCATGTTCCACTTTCTTCACAAACGTCCGAGGCCAACTTGTTTCTGCTTCAGTGTGAGCGAGGCTAATCGCTGCTTGCTCGCTGTTAGACTGTAAGCATATCTAGGGTGCTTGGGATTCCAGTGCGGTCTGCTCTGCAGAGATGCATTGAGTATTCGAGTGGACGGCATTAGCGGGAAAAAAACCAGAGGGGGGCCTGATTTAGGTCAGGCAGTCTTGATTGGTGAGATGCGTTCTGTGGTGTTGGCACGCGGATGAAGTGTCCTTTGAAGTGTTCACTGGAAGCATTTGGTGTAATTATCCTGTCATGAGAGTAGTTATAAGCTCGAGACTTCATTAGGCGCATGCTTCGTTCTTTTTCATCTTTTCTCATAAAAAAAAAAAAAAGAGCCCCACTCATCCTTCTGGAGACCTTAAAGTGCTAAACAACGCCATGATGAGCAAAGAGCCAATACCTCCTGACACCTCACTAATCAAAAACATCATTACAAACTTCACCATATAATGGGTTTCATTTATCCCTCAGGCTTTTTTTTTTCTTTCTTTTTTTTTTTTTTTTGCAAGAGGTGGGCTTCTTCGCTCCCTGAGGCCTGGGAAATCAACCACTTCCTTCCCCAAATTTAGGTCATTAGACTGGACAGACTCATTTAACAGCTGCAGGGCATATTTGGGAGGTTTATGCTATCAGCCTGGAGAGGTTATGGGTTGTACAATCAGGGAGGGAGCAAGATGGAAACAGCAAGAGGGAGGCAGCAAATGCAGCATGTGTTGTTGCTGGCAGAGCACACTGATCATTTATTGAGGTTCTCCTTCATTGCTTCTATCCGTGCTGAGAGGCCTAGTGCCGTTAATGACCAGAAAAAGATGGTAGGGCCACGCTACAGGGCTCCTCAGTCTGTCTGCTTCCCAGAGATAGCGACGGATTAGGCCTGTGTAATGGCGGGTCACGCTGCTCACATGCAAGTGGAATGAGAGAGCGAGAGGGAAAAAAAAGAAACACACGTGTGTACGTGTTCGGGTCGCGCTCAACCGTTTAATGACTCAGCGAGGCTTTTATTAATTTCTCTTTCTACAGCGACTGTTTTAAGCGACTGTCAGAGGTACGTATGGGTGGTTGATGGGAGTTCTATAGGAAATGCAGGTTGATCTGCTCTGGTAAAAGTGGCCGTGAGAGGGGAGGGGAAAGCAACGCTGTGGGAGCCGGCTCAGTCCAATCCAGCAGTAAATCCCTGGTCCTAATACCTCAGACTCCCAGTTTGTCTACCAGCCAAACCAACACAGGAAGAATATACTTGAAGAACAGGGAGGAGGAGTGAATAAAAATAAAAATAAAAATTACAGAGAGCAGTTCCAAAGCCATGTGGTTATCCCAATTTTTGGCAAGAGCCGCTCCCAGTTTTATTTGGTGCTAGAAGGGAATATTTGGATTTACTTAAACTACAATTCATTTGATTTGTTGGAACAACAATGTGCTGCATATTTCTTATTAGAGCAGTAAATTGGTGTAAACACGTTAATACACAAAAATAAAACGGAACAATATAAACAAATTTTCCACGCTGTCAGAGCCGGTTTGACTCAATGATTGTGAATAGCCTCGCAAACGGTTAATGCTGCCTGAAAAAAGTAATTATATACACATCTCATTACAGACTGATTATGCGGCAGTAATTGATTTGGTTGCATCTTGGGGTTTGACTTATTTATTTACCACTTACAGTGTAGTGCGGAGAGGCATTGACCTACACAAGCAGCAGGGGCAATATTTCTAGCTGTAAATCGAGAGACTTTTAGACGGAGAAACGTCTTTGGGAACAACGAGGCAAGGATCGGGACCCAGACGATTTTCTGGCACACCGTATACAAATGCAGCTGTCCTGGGTCCGATTTGGAGCCACGTCTTCCAGTTTTCTCTCTGCCATTCTTGCTAGTCTACCGCTCAATAAAGACCACCATTGCCAAAAATGTGTGAAAAAGCATTTCCTTTTTTTAAAATATTATTTTTAGAAAGAAAGTAAATCTTTCCCTGCATTTGATGAAAAAACAAATTGCATATTAAAGTTTATAACAAATGCCAGAGGTTTTTCCGAGTTGAAACTCAAAACACTTCAGTAATATTTCTGCAGGGTTCTCAGGCTGGAGTCAGCTGGCTGTCACGGCTGTAAAAATAGAAAACTCTCAAAATTATTTTTCAATTGTTTTGATTATAAAAATGGATGGTAGCTGAAAGTAGGCACACATTTCTGTAATAATGTGGTGTTGAAACTAATGTTGAGGAAAAGCTGAGTTCACTTTTCTGCCTTTGTAATAATGTGCCATTCAAAATTCTTCATACAATTATTCATACCAATTTTCATATGTTATCACATTACAGCCACAAACCTCAGGATACTTTGTTGGGACTTTATTTTATAGATGACTGCAAAATAGTTCATGATTGTGAAGCAGAAGGAAAGCAATAATCCAGCCATTGTCTGTACCTGCTTGTCCAACTTTAGAAACCTAAAAGCCAGACTACAGTAGTTGGCGTTTTATCCGATACTGGTTATGAATGTAAACTTAAAATCTTCAGTGAATAATTTATGTCTTAATTTCCCAAGTCTTTGTTTGAACCTGATTTAAAAGAAGTGATTAAAAGCAGAGTTTTATTCTTGACTCCAACCATGTTTCATTTGCAACATCTGGCACGTCTCTGCATCCCTTTGTCCACCTTGTTTCACAGCAGTACAGTATCTCTTGGAAATGCAAACACGTCTAAGAAATGACAGGTGTGAATTAAAATCTCTTCTCAACTTTAGAACTGATTAGCACTTCGCTTGCAGTCAAACCATCAGCCACATGGACCTTCCTCGCTCCTTAATTGTGTGTAAGGATGAAGCTGCGAGCAAATCTGCTATATTTAGCTTTGTCTGCTTTGTCTGTTCTCTGAGAGAGAGAAAACAAAACAAAACATTGAGTTCTATTTATCGTTTGTCTGGGAAATGAGTCATATCAAGATTAACCATGCAAAAGCTATCACCTGCTGCCTTTTCGTAATTAAGAATCCTTACTTCCAGGTTCATGTTACGGCTCCCGTCACAGCCTGTGTCCCAAAGCAGGAGACAGACGATGCCGCCTAATGACTGTCTGAGCAATGCCGCAGAGCACGCCGTTATTACAAAAAAAAAATAAAATCCAGGGGTGTAAATGGTTTTACCCACACCCAAAAGTGAGGAGTAACAGGCCAAGTTAGCTAAGAGTACTCTGAGAGCTATCATCTGTTTTTTTTCCTCCCAGCGAGAAAATGCAGTTGGATCCATCACCTCGGTCAGTGTTGAGGCGGGCAGCAGAGTCTCTGTCTGCCATGTAAGGTCCTGTGAAAAAGGGCGACTCTGCCATGCAGCTCGCTGTTAATCATGCAGGTATCATCCATGACAGCTGCTGGACTGTTTTCAGCTGTTGACATTACTGTCTGACGTCCATAAGTCACAGCAGCTGCTGGCACTTTAAAATTTTATCACACGCACGCCTGCGCGCAAAACAAACACACACACGCATTTGTTGTTGGTAAGTGAGTGCAGCATCTGGATCGGTTACTCAAAAAGTGAATTAAGTTCCGAGTTGCTGTGGCTGGGAAGTGTAAGCCAGTGGGGGGGAGACAGAATTAAAACAAAAATCTTATCCGCTATGTGTGAGCAGGAGCGTTACTGGCATTAACCTACGCCAAGATTTTTAAAAGACGGCCTTTAAAAGGACTACTTTTTGTTTTTTTGCAGTCGCCCTGTAACAATGGTTTCAACTCCTTTTTGTGGGATTTCAGGAAAAATGTTGAATTCACCAAAATGTTCTCTACCTCTCTCCCCTTCTTGTTGCTGTGCGTGGCAGTCAGCTGTGTTAAAGAAGCTGACTGCTATGCAATAATGGCAAATTTGTTAATTCCTTGATCAAAAAGTCTAGGAAAGTTTCATGGTTTTGAAACTAAGATGGTCACCCTTCAAGGTAGCAACTATTTAAACTGCAACGGCAAGCCACGAGTGGCACAGCATTCAGGAGGTCGTTTCCACTGCTTGTTGGGCTGTCACTGGGTAAGTGGAGTTACACCCAAACGCCTTATTTGGCGTCATACCAGTGTGGCAACCATCACAATGCACTAGTACATCTTGTCCCTTTCGCAAGCAGTGAGGTTTTTCTGTTCCCCAGTCACTGGACTGTGTTGTGTGACGCAGGTTACTCCACCCTGACCGTACCGTATCATTATTCTGTGGACCTACAACTGAGGGTTAGTTTATATGGGCTCCTTTTACAATGGAAACAGACGCAGCAGCGTATCGAACCACACCGACCGATGCCATATTCCTCGCTGGAAGCTAGGCAATTGTTGTTGGCGTGTGAAAAATCTGTTTGACAGTGTTGACATAAACAAATAGGGGGGCAGTGTTGTACCCCAAAATGAAAAAAACTGCACCTGTACAATTAGCTTCATCATATGCAGCTATGGAAGCTCTGCGGAATCAAAAACAGAACCTTAAACCTTTTTTTTTAAATCCAGAGAAGTACGAAAACCTTCAGTTTTGCCTGTCAGCATGCCCTACTTTAGCTTCACGCTCTTTAATATGTTAGAAAATTTGTTGGCAACAAATCAGAAACACGCAGCAATGGCTGGAGTTTCTGAGAAGCAAATATAGAGATTATGGATTTAGAGAATAATAGTCCAATTGCTTTTGCTTTTAGGGTTAGGTTTCATTTTCCTTGTATTCTTCATGTATCCTTTTATGAAAGCATTTGCAACTTTCCCTTAACCTGCAACATAAACAGCTGTTATATCAAGACATGGCTGGTTGATCTATTAGTTATGGCAGATGGGGTCTCCTTTCCATTGGAAGTAACACAAATATTTTACTACCATTCTATAAGTGCTTGAGGTATCTTGACTATTTCAATAAAAAAAACTCTTATATGCAGTTAATCTAATCGATACATGTTGACATGGCATCTTTATTTTGTTTAAGATGTCAAGCTTGTTAGAGCAACCATATGAAAATGTTCTTATACATTTTCCATGAATCCCTACTACTTACAAACAGAAATGAACATTATAAGGATTAAGAATATTTCAGCATCACAGTGAAATCATCAGTTTTCCATCAAAAGAGGGCTGGTGGTTTATGGTTAGGAATTAGGATTTGGATTAATATTAAATTCTTAATCTAATCTCGGTATAGTTATCCGAAAAATTGTAATTTCTCAACGTGAGGATATTGAACAAATCTCAAGCTAGTTTTTTATTTTCTGTAAAAAAAAAAACAAAAAAAGCTATAGATTTCAGAAGATGGACGTTGAATTTCCATCCATTTTCATTAACTGAAATTTGTTGTTGGTTTTCATTGCAGCTCACAGCCGGCGGTGCGTGACTTTGGAGCAATAGTCCAGCGCCGACAGTACCAGCAAACTCGACTAATAATAAAGGGCATGCAATCAATATGCCACTGGCATTTCTAGGTTTTCTTTGCCTGCAGTGCTTATCTTAATGGGAGTGTGCTCCATTTTCTTTTATAGTGTGTGAACTCATATATCATTACCCAACAAATATAGCCCAATCTGCCACAGTGGAGTGAAAACACAGTGGGTCAGAGGAGAGAAAAAGAAAACAACTCCTTCATGTAATTTGTTTTTATTTAAACCTTCGCCGCGGAGCTTTATGGGAGACACGGCAAACCTCAGGAATAATTTACTTCTTCTTAGCTTTGCATTGGGCTGCGGAAATCAGCCAGCCAGCGTTTATTTTATTTTTTTGAAAACATAATGTTTCATGAACTATACGACAGAGGGTGACATGCTCAACACAATTAGAGTCCTGTGGGAGGTCGTTTTAATGTTAACAATAACATTAAAAAGTACGAGAAAAAAACAAACAACAAAAAACCCATAGGGATGTTAGTTCTCGGTTCATGCCAAAATTATATTTTTAATAAAGCCGACGCTCGGTCGTCCTTTGGCTTAATATTCTGAACCCATGTGTTAGAGTTTGATGAAAGGGGCTGTCAAAATATTTTCACTGTTAACAGCATAAAACATATTTTTCATTTTCATTTTTCAACTTTTAGATAAAAAAAATAAAAAAAATGGATGTTTATTTCCATAAGAAACATCCTGTCCAACTTAACCGAAACCTCTCTTAATTTTTTTAAAGATATTTTTAATGCTTCTTTTCAGAAAATACGGGCTACAAAAGTCTGTGATGTTTCCGGAAAGAAAAAAAAAAGTTTTTACTCAGCCACTTTCTCATTGTCAAGATGTGAGAAGATGGGAGAACTTCAAGAAGATGAGATAGGAAAATAAAAAACAACCCACGTCTGCTTTATCACAAAATAATTGCAGATTGCGTTTGTTCTTTGGTACAATGTTTGTTTGAGTTCTCACAGCCGAGTGATTTTTATTCGGTGCAGGGTGCTAGCACTTCTGAACCAGAAAATGTGGCCATTTCAGTGTGAAATCAGCCTGGTTTCTGTTGTGTTCACAAAACATTGCAGGAGATCGGACTTTTCTGTCTTGTTGGACGAAGAAAGGCTGTCTGCATTCTGTAAAATTATGCGCACAGTAAACAGCCTTTTAATGAAAAATTCAAAAATTATAAAAAAGATAATGGAAGACAAAATTCTTTTGTGAAAAATATTCATCCCACTTGAACTTCACGGTGTCTCATTAGAAACATCAGGGTTTTCTGTAAGGATTTATGCAATACAACAGCAAAGCGGAGCACAAACAGTAAGCGTGCAGTGAAAGAAAAATGATAAAGTGTGTTAAATTGTTTGGAAATAAAAGTCTGAGCAGTGCGGCATGCATATTTCCATTTTACCTTTAAACCCACTTGAGTTTACCTCTCTATTAGTTGCAAACTGAGTTCGTTAGTGGATTTTGTCAAACACCATCGAGATTAATACCAGCAAAATCAGGCATGTTGATGGCAGTCCATCAGTTTCCCTTGCCATATTATTTCATGGAACGCTGCTTAATCAGTCATCCAAAAAATGGTTCATTGTGGCACAATATAGCAGGAAGAACATTAACCAAAAGCAGCTAAGGGGGCCTATTGTAGGTGTAGTAATAGTAGCAGTGAATCCACAGCTCTGGTGCAAGAATTTGTTGAAATTAGGAATCTGGTTCTAACCGAGCGGAGGGAAGAAAACCACTCGAGTTCTTGTTGACGTTTTGCCACAAGTCATGTAGAAAACGTGAAAGAAGATGTTCCTGTCATATTTTGTAAAATAATTTAACTTTTTGAAAACAAGTGCATATCAATCTAGGCCCATCATGTTTACTGTGGAACATGGTGACAGGATAATGCTGTCGAGATCCTTGTCAACAACCTTTTGCAACAGGCTTTAAAGTGCAGCCAGAGCTACAAGAAATAGTTTAGATGAAAGTGTACATGTGGTAGAATGGTCCTAGTCCAAGGCCTGACCTAAAACCAAATGAGAATCTCTGGCAAGATTTTAAAACTGACATCAACACATGTTTATCTAATCAAAATAAGCTCAAGTTACTTTGCAGAAAACAAAAAGCAATATCTTTGCTCTCCAGATCTGCAGTTTGAAGTTGCAACTAGGCCTGTCACAATAACAAATATCGCTGAATAATTAATTATCTCAAAAGTGACTGCGATGAATGATAATGTTATTTTTTTAGACTATTTTCAAGTAATATGGCAAAAAAATAATGCAATAACACATTCTCAAAGATCAATAAACTTTAAATTCTAATCAACATTGAACTCTGCACTAGAAGACTTTTTAAATATCCAAAATAAATAAACAAAAACAACAAAGAAAACAAATTATGAAGTTTTAGTAAACAAAAAGGACAATTTTAAAGACCTAAGCACCAGACTGAAGACTTTTGTCATCTAGTTTTTGTTAGAAAAAGATACAAACCATAAATCATGCAAATAGAAATGATCTAATTCCTAATTTATTGATCAAATTAATTGATTTATTGCTCATTGCGACAGGCTTAGTTGCAACTGCAGTGCCATGTGACTGAAGCTTTTCACATATGAACATATTGCAAACCATATGCTGTTTTCTTACCACTTCACAGATATGCAAAGTCCCAATGCAATGCACACAATGTACATCTTTAGACTCAAAAAGCCAGCCATAGTAATTTTAGGATTTTACAGTCATGTTTCAAACTCTGTCTGGAGAGTTTCTAATGAAACAGGTTCATTTTTTATTGTGGCTGGATAGTGTTTCCTTACCAGTGTTTGGTTATTTCTGCCTGCAGATAAGACCCTGCACACAAAGGGTCGCAACACCCACACGTATCGTGATGGAGAGAGAAAACTAAGCTCCTGAGTAATGGTGAGCTCCCCTTCCTCGCCACCACTGTGCTAAAGTAGGCCACAGATATTGGAATCACCGACTCCCTTACCTCTTTCTCTCAAAACAATTTGTCATTGCTTCTAGGGTTCTGCCATCTCTATCTGAGGCAATCTGCAGGGCGGCCGCCTCAGAGAGTGACAAAACCTGTCACAGTGCGTCACTTTTGCTCTCTCCCTGGCAAGCGGCGGGACATCTTTGAGTCGGCAGCACCTTTATCAGATATGGCAGTTCCTAAAGCTCTGCCTATAACAGCGGGCGAGTCTAAGGAGAGGAGCCGGTGACTTTACAGAGACCTATTTGCAAACAAAATCACTGGGAGACATTCCCCACAAGGCACCATCTGGCAGCCACATATACCTGCCTCTCTCGCCACGTTGCCGGCTCGGCTATTTATAGACGCTCTCGCGTCCGCCCGCCCGCGCATTGCATCGTGTGCAACAGCAACCAGAACCTAGTGAACTGGAGAACTACCTCCAGGCAGTCAATCATCTGAGTGACAGATGCCAACACATTTTCCTCGTCATGTTTGACTCTTCCTAACTGTCTGCCGTATCTGACGACGAGAAATGAACGATCATCCCGCCCTTAAGAGAGAGACCTGAGATGACCTTCTTTGTCCCTGTTTGAGCTCTTTTTTTTCCCTTGTCCTCGGCTCTTGGCATGCCGAGACGAGCCGCAGAGCAGAACCTCCCTCTACATCGACAACGGCAGAATTTGTGATGATTATGGGAGTCGGCAGTGGACCGTCGTTGAGGGTTATCAATGAAACAATTAGCGTGTCATCTCATAATGCAGGAGTCTGGATTCTCTCCATTGATATTACGCCATTGAACTTCCGTCCTTCAGTCCTTGGAATCACATCGAGAGCCGCAACGGAGCAGAAACGTGCATTTCAAAGCCTCTCAGTCATTTTCTGCACATTTATATGCATTTAAACCCCACAGTGCTAAAATATCTTATAATTACTTTTTTTTTAAAATTGCGTGACAAAAACATGGACTTTCTGCAGGTGTTTTCTGTATTTATGTCCACATACATCACCTAACGTCCGCTTTTGCTTCAAGCGAGGTTTCGTCACCTTGGAGGAAGTTTTGAACTTTAGCACAGTTTCTATGTCAAATGCAACCTTTATGTGTGGGGGGGGATTAGTCATCAAAATCCAGATGTTTTGGCTCGCTTTTTGCATTCAAAAGCTGAAACGGCTTGTTCTTCCTCCCTCTTGTTATTCCGGATAGATTTCCTCAGCCATGTCGCTGGGAGAACAATTAGTCAATGCTCCCGGATCAGCTCCTTTAATTACATATTGAAAGAGCCCTCATAAGTTCCAAAACATATTGATTACTTGCCTGAAACCTGCGAAGAATACATATGCGTTCCTTGCGGAGCGATATCGCTGCATATTTTTTCCTCCCAACAATTCTCCTGATTTGCGTTCTAATGTGTGTGCGTCTCTTGACAATTGTAGGCAGCAGATTTGGCAGGGAGACGTGGTGGTGTGCGGAGAAGTGTTATCTCAGCCACATAAGCGCTTGCAGCAAGAGGAGCCTGATAAAGAACATGGGGGTGGGGGGAAATCGGGTTAACACTGACTGTGTTTTAGTGTACAAATAAAGTGCTGCTACTTCTATTTTAGGTCTTGTGCTAAGTGTAAAAGGATGGTGATGGTTGTCCAGTGAAATGCACACCAACAAACAGAATCCTTACTAAAAGTAGACATATCCCTTAAAAGTTTTCATATTTTGTCACATCGCAATCAAAAATCTGATTGTATTTAATGGAGATTAAGTAGCAACTTACATTGGACTGCTACTCTTCGTCTTTTGGGTTTTATTACTGTCAATTTTGCTCATCTGGAGGGAGGAAAATGCTTCCCAACATTGTTTTAACCTAATTTCATTTGTAACGCATGAGCATGGTTGGATCCAAACCATTGTATTGTAGCTCTAGATGTTTGTTTAGTTCCATTGTCCTATATAAAGATGAATCTTTTTCTCAGTATCAAGTCTTTTACAGCCTAGAACAGGTTTGATGATGCGTGGTTTACTTCATCCGTCTTCCCAGAAACTCCAATCATCTTTATTGTACCTTCTGGACCACAATGTCCACACAGTATAATTTTGCGGAAAACTGTATTTTACGGTGTGAATTGTATTTTCAGGGTGATGTGCTGTAGTGATTTTCTTCCACACATGCAGGCCAAAAAGTTACGTTTTGGTGTCATCTGAGCAGAATACCAGCTTCCTTGAGATTGGTGTGGTCCCTACTGGCTTGTTGCCAACTGCAAATGGGACTTACAACCTTTCTTTAACAATCAGCTCCTACTTGCCACTACCAAGGTCTGGTTGGTGGTAGTGCATGAAAAAGTTAGATTTTCCCATCTGAGCTGTGGATCTCTGTAGCTCCTCCAGAGTTACCAAGGGTCTCTTGGCTGCTTCTCTAATTAATGCTTTGGTAGCCTGGCTAGTTAGTCCAGGCGGGTAACCAGTGGTCATGTGTTGGGAAGCTGAGAGTCACTTCATTCTCTTTTCACTTTCAAATGGCAGACTGAGAAGTGTCTGCTGTGGTTGTTGGTCTTCATTTGTTCTCTAATGTTCTCTGACAACCTTTGATGGCTTTGCAGATCAGATGGATTTATACTGAGATTAAACTACTAACAGATGGACCTGTTTCACTAATTAAGAAATTGTTGGCTTTTTGCAGGGATATCAGATGAAAGGCAGCTGAATGAATACATTTAAGATTAAAACTTGGGAGGGACTCAGAGTAGAGCCGCTGCTCCTTCACGTCGAGAGGAGCCAGTTGAGGTGGCTTGGGCATCTGGTCAGGATGCCTCCTGGACNGAGCTGGAAGAAGTGGCTGGGGAGAGGGAAGTCTGGGCCTCCCTTCTGAAGCTGCTACCCCCGCGACCCGACCCCGGGTAAGTGGAAGAAGGTGGATGGATGGAAGGATGGATGGACTCTTAATACCACAAGCAGATTTAGGTTTAAAGTAATCTATTTAATTGATCAACATGAGGGTGGTGGCAAGAATAACTTCCGACCTCAAAGACCTGAAATTCTTAAAGAAAAACTACCAAAATCTAAAAAAAAAAAAAAAAAAAAAAGATCCGGAGGTGGACTGGTGAAAGAGATAATTTGTTTTTTAAAATGAACATTCCTTTCTAATTGTTTCATTTGCTTAAGAGGGATGTCTGTCTCGTTTTAAACCAGAAACCAACTTTTGAATCATTAAAAATATTTGTACATCTCAATCCGACAGAGGTCTGATTTATTTGGGCTTAATTGTTTTGCACACATCAGTTTTTAGTTGGTAGAGTAAAAATTCAGAAAACTATGTATTCTTTATGCTCAGCTTTGCATTTTTTTTTAGCCTAACACTTAAAATTTGTGGTTGTAACATGAAAAAGTGAGAAAATATCAAGGTGCATTTGCAAGGGGCTATGTAAAGTATACACTTTAGCTCATTTGTGTTTGACCAAAACCAATGTTTGCCCAGTGACAGAGAAGTAAGTGCAATTTCAGAATGGATCAGTCTGGTCTGTCAAGCTCACACAGTTTAGAGGAAATAAAAGGGTAGCGAACCAGAAATGTTGCTGCATTGTAACAGTCATCACTCATCCATTGGATATTTTCCTGTCTGCTGCATTCTGCTTTGTTGTCTTGTTTAAAAAAAGACAAGAAAAAAAAAAGCTCAACCTGGGTTGCTTACCGGCATTCAAGTGGTATTAAAAAGGCCAATTACTACAGACAAATAAGCAATGCACAGTGAAGGTAAAGGAATAGGGAGGCAGTTTTCCATCCTTTCCTCTCCCTCTCATCATCTTTGGCTTTGGGCTTTAAATTAGCTGTCCCATTGTGCTGAGCTGCTGACACGAGTCGGAAACGCGGTTTGAAAAGCGACGTATTGTTTCATGTAAAGCGCATTCATCAGTTAAGTTTAGCTGACTTTGGCAGGGAAGACAAAGGATGAGATGAAGAAACGCCCTGCAAATGGCTTTTGAGGTGGGGGTATGCTGGCTAACCTGTATCCCTGAGAACCTTTTGTGAGTATCTCTGACTGAACTGTCATTCTTCTCAGCCGTATTTCTGCCCTCCTCTATCTGCTCAGTCTGCTGGTAAATCCGTAAGACCTAATGCAGTGCCTGTTTGCAGGTGCAATGATGTAGAGATCAGCATCTGAAGCAGAGCACCCGCCCATGCAAGGTCTACACTTCTGTTCACACGCTGCTCTACAAGGTTCCCAGGCACGTTTAAAAGGGGGCTACATTAATAATCCATGGATTCTGAATCTGTGCGTAAGTGCAGCGCCAAACAGTGAGTGCATGTCCTTAGATGGCCATTCGCTTGACACCTTTCAGAGTTTCTCCCCATCTCTGTCTCTCTAGCCGCCTCACTTGGGTAGCTGAACTTTGATTGATGACATCAAAAGGAGTGGTGAAATGTGGGGGCTGAATGTAGAGATAACTGACTGCTGAGAATGACTCAGTCTGTAGTGGAGAGTCAGTCTTCTGCAGCCTAGAGGAAGAAAGCAAGAGGGACGAGACTGGAGAAGGTATCATGGGCTAAACGAGGCCTCGCGGCCTGGTTAGCACACAGAGCTTCATCATCCGTGGCTCATGTTCGGAGGCCAACGTGACTAATGCTAATGCTGCTTCGTTTGAGAAAAGAAACATCATAGAGTCGACGTGATGTAAACAAAGAGCAAGAGTACGGCATCACCTGCAGCTTCCTGTCCAACCAATCAAGTCTGGGAGGACAGAAAACAGAAACTCGCAGCACAACAATCAACTGCAGCACTACATATATAAGCACCTACCCTCTTAAATGTACTGTCACACTCATGCTTTCTGGCAGATTCGCCTTCACCCATAGAATAACGGCATCAATCACCAGTTTTTCAAATAAAAACAAGTCGCCATACAGACACAATGGATCCATTTCCTGTATACAACACACCAAGTCATATGGACCACCAGGCCGCCTCATGTTGCTTCCACCCTGATGCCAAACGATGATTATTGGAAAGGAAGCTTGTACATCTAACCTCAAGGCTATAAAGTTTTATTTAGAGGGCCAGCAGTAGCCCCTTACAATACGTGTGGCAGCTTTGACTAGGTCTTTGACATCACCGCACAAATTCCCTGGAGTGTGACCTTGAATTGTATGTGATAAATTTCCGCGGCTGCATAGAGTGTGCTTGGGGAGGTCAGTCACCGCAGAAGAAACGCGCCGTCTTCTGCGTCTCCTTCGTAGTCGTAATTTATGCATCATATTTTTATTTCTTGTCGCAAGGTGATGGCTGCCAATAATGCCAGAGTGGCGGCCGAGGGGTTTGTCGCGCTCTCCCTCTTTAAATAGCCGCAGATCTAATCTGCAGACAGCAGCAGAGTTCTGACAGATCCTGCCTTAGTGCCTCCTCCCACTAGGTGACACATTCTTATTTTTCCTCTCCTCTGATCTGGTATTCACTCCATGGAGCACTGGCCCCTCAAGCTATTGTCAGTTCTGTTCTTCATCCATGTCTGAAAAACCAAATGGATTTACAGGGTTTACTGTCAACCTCTCCCTTTTTTCCGGGCTTATGAATGTGGGACTCTCTTCCGTCTCCTCCCTTTTTATTTCCACACTGTTTGACTCTCCATGATGACTTGGTCGTCCTTCTTATTGGAGGAGTGCTGTTGTGGCATTGGCTTTTTATTAAGCATATCCTTCACAGGTGACCTTATAATAAGCCTTGACCTGAGCACAATATAGTACAGTCAAAGCTCGGTATATAAACTTCATGAGGCTTTCAGGCAGTCCTGGCTCTTTTGATCCTAAACACACCAGGGTGTTGTTTGATTCCAATTTTTAAGGCCAGTCAGGTTGGACTTCATTTCATCTTGCTGCCCTGTTCCTAGGAACCGGGCAATGAGGTCACTAAATCTGGCTTCTACTCGTTTAACCCAAATGATTGTGCATAAAAAGGAGCAAAATAGTTTCTCTAAATGTGTTTTTATTTATTTTTTAAATCAATATGGCTCCACTCAATGTTTAAATAAGTGATTTTACGATTGTTGTTATGGAATATTGTGATTATGTCAGAAAACAGTTTACTTTGCACACAACTTTGCTATGTGTCACTTATTTCAAAATCTTTGAGACTCATGGCAAACCAGTGCCGGAGAAAAGCCATCTAATAAATGTTTGTCTGGAAAAACCTTTTTGAAGGACATTAGGTTTGCCCAGCAGGACAAGCGTCATCCTGACTCTGTCAGCACTTCTCTCTGATCCAATTCTGATGCTGACATGCACAATGTTGGCACCTTCAACAGTGGAAAGAGGTCTGCATAGGTGTCCATAGTCGTCCACGGCTACATAAAAAACAAACTGCACAATTTTTAATCAAAACCAGTAAAAAATGTCTTCTGCCGTTCAAGCTCCAGTTGAACCAAATGGGCCAAACTTTGGTCACAACATGTTCCCCTTTGCAACAATGTCACAGGTTCAGTGTTCATTCAAACAACTGCACATATTCCACATACTCCACAAGAGCTGGAACGCCTAGTCATTGTCATAAAACAATAAAACTATCACAATAGATCCAATCTATCTCTCTTTGCTGCTTTTAGCACATCAAAACGGGACAAAATGGTCACTTCCTGCCATCCATAGATTGCATGATGAAGAGTGAAGCTGTATTTTTTATTTTTGCTTTGACCTGTCAGTTAAAGGAAAGAAAATGTATATGCAATTATCAATAAAGCAATCTGAAATTAATAAAAATAATTAATAAAAATTGAACTACAACAAATCATCCATGTGTAACCGTCACAGAATGCATGTGGGGAAGCTGAAACAGCCTCCTTACTTTAATAGCATTTCACAAGGAAAGTACTAACCAGTTGGTGCTAATTAAAAACACTTGCATAACTCATCATTAGAAAGCGTGGCCACGTCTATTAAAAGTCACTGGTTTGGACCAGCAAACGGTCCAAACCAGAATAGTTTTCAGAGTTTTCTGAAAGCAGCGCTGAGACATCAGTGATGCTTTCACTTCTTTACATCCCCATAGAGAAGCAATTCTTCTGAAAGATTTTAATCCAATTTCAAAAAACAACCCAAGAATTTCACCTTGGACTCTACAAGCATCATTTATCAAGTTAAATGTCCAACTTAGTAACAGTACGATTGAACCCTCTCTTCCCCCCCAACTTTAGCATGCTTTCAATGGTTTCCAAAATAAAATTGCCTATTTTCTTAAACATACAGATGCATGACTGAAGTCTGCTAAGACTTATTTGATTAAATCACTAAACATGTAGAACAGCATTCATCCTCCTGTCATGTCAGACGCAGCAAGTCAGAACAGCTACTTCATTGCTGTTACAGGACCTGAACACCTTCTAGTTGTTGAATTGACCATGAACTTTACTGTACTTAGATAACCATTGTTATCAACTGCTGCAAAGATTAGTTTCTCATTTCTTAAAAAAACCACAAGGACAAACATTGTCCCATCACTGAAGAAAAGTTTAGTCTATTTAAAAGAAGTTGTTGTGTGTTGCAGGTTTCTGGCCAGGTCCCTCTTGAAAATGAGATCTGGATCTCAATGGTTAAATAAAGGAAATATTTATGAAAATATTTGTTGGCATGAAACAGGCAGAGAAAACATAGAGAAACTTGGAATAAAACCACTGGAAGTCAGGGCTATTTTTAATAGTTAAGTAAAAGCATCCCTACATTGCAAGGTCCCTTTGCATTTAGCCATTTAGTCTGTTTCAGAGTGCAGTGTGAGGTCATTTGAATATGAGCTCTTACCAAACAGGATCATCAGCATGACAGCAATCCCATACACAGCTGCTAAATTATATGAGAAAGATGCCTAAACAATGTGCACGAACCTCACTGAGCTGGAGACCATTTGGAAAGAACAGCCAACCAAACTGCCTCTGCAGGGATATGAAAGACATAAAGAAAAAAAAGGCTACTTCACATGCTACTTCTACAAGTGACAGAACCAATCTGTTTTCAAATACGTGTTTATTTTTTGTTTAGAGAAAAATAGTGTGAAATGTGCTTTGTATGTGTTTTTTTTTTTTTTTTTTTTTTAATTGGAGGTAGAATTAAATAATTTTATACCTGGCCATGCTGCTTTTGTTTATTTCTAAAGCATGAAATTGTAAAATTGAAAGAGATTTTATCTTTCCTATCACCGTATATACAAAAAAAGAGCTGAAAGGGAACAAATAAAAAAAAAATACTTTCACATTTAGTTTGTAGTGAAATCAAGAAGCCATACATAAGTTAGCGTAAAAATTGTGCTTTACCTTTAAAATTGGATTTAATTGCTTCTCAGTAGTTATTAAGGTCTGAGTGTCGACACAAATTGCAAATAGTTTCTGCATTTGTTTATGGATTTTTGTATATTGGTCTTCTGACTTTTCTCAACCACTGTAGAGAACCCAATTCATTTCAATGATCACCAAAATGTTTAATTTCCTTGAATCTCTAGAAGCAACAGAATCAAAAACACCATCAGTCTTAATTCATGCTAACTTTTTAAAGCCAGCTCTTACCCGTCTTTATTCCATCACACCAACACCAGAAGCCAGCTATTATGAAACGCCGTGGCCCATTTCGCACCCGAGCCGGTGTTCTAGAAGAGGATGCAGCTGGGTGTAATTTGCTCGAATGAGGGAGAAGAAAACAAGGAATTCAGTTTTACTTGCTATTGTTTGATGACACGGGGAAATCCATTTCTGTGAGAGATTCTCTCGCCCCTACTCACTCCATGCACAATTAATTTGATACAAGCTACAAGCATAAATCCAAGATGATTATGCTGCGTTCAGGACAACAGCAACGAACATTTCCATCTTCTCAGAACTGAAGAACAGAAGGAGACAAGGAAATTAGTTTCCGTGTATTATGTAGATGTCGCCTCATTCTGCAGCATCGGCAGGATTCAGCGGCTGAGGTGTGTTTGCGTGCGAGAGCTCGTGATTGGATGAGAGGTGAGCGGGATAAGCTTATTAAAATTAAACACGCTCTCTGTGTTTGTACATTTACATAAAAAAAAAAAGAAAGGAAGATGTTCCATGTTTTCGTTTCTGTTCAGAAAACCTAGCGTGTTTTTAACAACAGCGGGTGTGGCCGTTTATGGATTATTGTCAGACTGGGTCCATTGAGTCGTACGTAAGAGGAATAAGAGTTTATTCCACTTACTGGCTTCCCCATCCTCTATCACAAGCACAACGTAGGAGTAGCTATTCGATCTGGAAAGTGGCCAGTCGTTGGGTTAATAGATGGGTTTGGCCAGACGTCTGCGAGGTGACCGCTAGCTGGCAGTTTGCTGGATATGGTTGCAGATTGTAAGTGGACATGCACTCCGCTTCTCTCACTGTGCAGTTGTCACTGTATTATGAAGCACTCTGAAACTCCCTTTTTCTCCATATGCAGTTCCAGCCTCTCCAGTCCTCATTTTTTTTATTTCCTCCCCTGCCAATGTCTTGCGAGGCGCCATCGCGAAGGTGCCATCGCCTCTGACATTAGATCCCAGATCCAAAGGAGGGATGTCGTTAATTAGTCAGGCGAGTTTGATGTCAGAACTGCATGATGGGGCGCTGGGGAAGAAAGGATGTGGAGGAATAGAGGCAACAAACAGAGAATCTGTCCTTAAATTACCCATCTGTATTACAGAAAAATGTTCCACGTTATCAAAAGTGCAAACTTTGGCACTGTCCTACTGTAGTTATTAATGACCCCGATGCAGATACAGCCACACTCCACTTTGACCTGGAATTACATAAAATTGTATGCTAAAATATGTATATTGCTCTAAATATTCACTCTGTGTGTCCTGGTTCCAGCTACTTCTTATTTCAGCACTGCTCTGCTTCGCGGTTTAATTTGGCTTCTGCTCTCATTTCCAGTGCAAACAAAAAGAAAAAAAAAAAGAAAAGAAGAAAACGAGAGAGAAAAAGAGAGAGAAGTGGGGGGCGGGGGGGGGGGGTGTTGTGAACTCATTTTTCTTGTAGTCTCTTGAGAAGAGCGGTGATGAAATTGTTAAAGAGACGGTTTGGGCTTTTGGAAAATACGGTTCTGTTAAAAGATTGCAGGCACTTAGTTAACTTTCTTGGTTTTCTTTATTCAGTACCAAGCAGTTCAAGAGGCACTGAGGCCAAAGTGATCTTGGCAGTAAAACTCCAATAAAAAAAATAAATAAAAAGGTGAAATTGTGACAAGAAAGTTGCGTTATCATCATGCCAACAATTATGTTTTGTATTCGGTTTGCATTTATGCATAAACTTGGGATTTATAGGAGGCGGTGCTCGCCTTGTGACCTCTCTGACAGAATGAGAGAAGGGAACATATGGTGAGAATAACTGTTTGAAATACACAGCAGTATCATCAACGGCGATTCACTCGAAGGCTAATTGTTCAGGCTAATTGGATTCTACGTTGTTGCGCATCCCAGTGATGCAACGCCGACTGGAAAAAGATGAACTGAGTCAAATTTTTACTTGTGAAAATAACAGTGATGATTTAAAATATTCAGACAACTGCACAGGAGTGTTTGCACAGCAACATGCAGAAACTCACTTTAGCATACAGAGATGAGCTTAGGACGCTGCCTGAGATACCAGGCTGAGCAATGCAAGCCAAATATTTGTTAGGGTTGGTGTGCCTACTTGTCATGTGATATTGCAGAACCTCATCTACAGCTGCAAGTTAATGGATGCTGACAAAATAAAATTGTTTTATCTGTGGTAAATCCTACATTTTAAAAAAATCCTACATTTTTTCCATGTGGCATCATTAGCATTTTAGCCTTTATGTGAATTTGTGACAATATGGATGCTATTTTTTTATTTTTTCATTTTTCTATGGACCTGCGTATGCTCCTAATAAAATAAGCTAACTCGGCAGCTGAAACCGGGATAGTAACATGAAAAGTCCTCGAATGATCCATTTGCTTATAACGCATAATAGCTATAGATGGTGCCGTCGTGTGGTAAAGTCAGCAGGGCTTTAACTGGAAGGTGCTCAGATTAGTATTGTGGCACAGTTGTTTTCTCATGACGCTTCTGAGTTTAGATTGAAACAGGTTTGTGCTTATATTTACATGTAAAAGTCAAAATTGCATGTTTTTTTTCCACCTGTCTTGCATTTTAACTTCAAGGTCAACAATATCCCAATTTTAGCCTAATGGTCCTGAGACAGTTTCAACATGGCTTAGATAATAAACGGTTGCTGCGGACAGGGAAGATTTTAATTGCTCCTTAGAAGAACCCCACTTTAAAAATCTGGAATTTACCTTTCAAATGGAAATGTTAGGCAAAACAAAATAAATAAGACCTTAGAAGTCACAATTACACATGGATGGTTCCCATAGAAACACATCCATGTTTCTTAAGCATTGTGATGAAAGATAAATTATTAGAGCGTGATTTTTTTTTAACATTTCCTCATTAATTATAATTATTCAGCATAAAATCAGTCGTAATTGCTGTACCAAAAAGAAAACAAAACACACCCTGAAATAACATAGATTGAGAAGTAAAACATGTCAATTTTACACCTGTGAGTGAATCTTTTAAAGATTACATCAGTTCTGATGATCAATATGTCCAAACAAATTACTGATCGGGCCTCACTCTCCCTAAAGCAAAAGGTAAAGTGGTCGTAGTATGTAAGCAGGGCGATAAACATCAAATGTTTGAAGAATCTCTAAAAGATCCAATCGAAATGCAAATGGCATTTAATGGGTCATGCTTTATTTGGATTGTCCGTCGGTGACTGCTGCGTCACTGAACACCTCGGGTGTCTGAAAAGCAGCTCATAATTTCACAAGAAGTAGTCGATATTATCTCCGGGACACATCCAAACTTTATGCTTGAGGTTACTTCGGTGGCACAGTGTCCTGCCAGGCCTCAAAGCATTAATGCAGCAGAAAAGGAGGAGGAATATATGAGTGGACCCTCGCAGCGCTGTGTCGGCTTTGTGCTGACCTGATTAGTATTCTGCATGCAGCACAGGACGCTGGTCTAAATTTAACCAGTAGCAAATACGAAGGTGGCCTCACCATCGCTGACGGAACAGATCCGAGCCGCTCCTACACCTGCTGGTGTTTGCGCGTTTCTCGCCCGTGGCCACGACTCTGGCTTTGGAGCAGCAGCAACAGTTTTCTACGCGGAGTAGATTGGCCGGGTTTTCAGTGACGTGCCTCGGTGCTGTTGGCGCGACGCTTCAGGCTCCAGACCTGCTGCTGCGTTGCTGGGGTTCAGCAGCAGAGGTGGCTCATTAATAAATACCTGCTCTGTGAAGTCGTGTGGCGTTCAATCAAAGCGCGCTTTGAAGAAAAAAAATGGAAAGATTTTAAGTCGAGCTTACGTATGAAGAGTTTAATATGGATTTTCCAAACTAGGCTGTATCAGTGGGACTTCATGTGACAGACAAACCCTTTTTTTATATAATCAAAAGTTTTGAACAGCAAAAATAAAATTAAAGAATGAAAAACAAAAAAAATTGTATGTAAACCCTTTTGCTTTGATGGTCTTCAATAAAATCCAGTGCAATCAACTACTTGGTTGGCTAAAGACTTTACAAGTTTGGCTTTCATGAAGGAGTTGCAAGTAGAAAACCATTCAGTTCAGTTCAATAATACTTTCATAATACAAAAGGAAAATGTAATTTTGTTATGTACAATTTAAAGAGTTGTTGTAGAAGCTGATGACTGTGGGCAGGAAGGAGCTCCTATAGTAGTCTGTAATACAGCATATCTGAGAGCTTCTGACTGAAGAAAATCCAGTTAAAGCAAAGAAAAACTAAACAAATTTGGTTTCAAGCAGTCGCATCTGAATAGTATATATCTTCACACATAAGTGCAACAAATAAGTAACTAAACAGAGGTAGCAATGCACGTCAACATGCTGAACCACCAAAGATGAATCTTTGTTGTGTAACGGTCTCATGAAGAGGGCCGTACATAATATTCTTGATATTACGAAGAATAGCTCTTTGCACAGTAATCTCTAAATTTCCCAGTCTAGCTCACAGAATAAAGGAAAACAACACAAAGTTTAATTTGCCAAAAACAAACAACAGCAAAAAAAAAAAACAATGTTCAGGTCTTAGAAAAACTGAAATGTTCTGGTTAGATGAGACCTAAACTGAACTTTTTTACATAAATACCGAGCGCCATGATTGATGAAACACTAACACCATAGTTACCAAAATTAGGCCAGCAGCACAGCGAAACATGAACCTGGAGGAAAAGGCAGATGGAGCTAAATACAAGAAAGTCCTACAACCTGCTTGAGCCTGGATTATTTAAGCGAATATATCTGTTTACGTCATATGTTGGTCAAAGTTCACAGCAAAAATCGACTGACAGTCCGTGACATGCTTTGAAAATTAATGTTCAAAGATGCTCTCCGTTCAACGTGACTGAAACTGAGCAACAATTTTGTTTGTAATGTGATGAAATGTTGACGTAATTCAAGGTGGACGAGCTACAGCGCCTTTAGTCTCACAACAAACTTTTAGCCACTGACAAAAAAAATGTTTACATGCAAACATTAATGAATATAAAGTTTTAGCCTCTTTTTTCTCCTCTATTTTCAATTCAACTACTTCACCTAACATCTTAAAGTAAAGCAGGTCCCCACCTCTAATGCTTTACCCACCAGATGTCTAACAATAATCTGTAAACGCTCCCCATTCTGCTCCAAGTAGTGAAAGTGGCAGTAAATAGATAGCTTTGTGGGGAACCGGTGAGAGTGAAAACAGAGAGAGAGAGAGAGAAAAAGAGAGAGAGAGAGAAAAAGTGTCCATCTATCAATTAAATGACAGGGTCCAGTGTGTGTGCAGGGAATTAGGAAAATCCAATGGCCTATTTTTTTCCTCTCAATGGAAATCGTCAACACTAAAGACAGCAATAATGGACAAAGAGAGGAAAACCGATAAAGTATATAATGGAGGAAAAGGAAAAGGTGGCGCTCGCAAAAGTTTACAACAGTTCTGCCCTCAGAAGCGCACCTGGCCACCTTAATTTGGAGCCTCGATGCGTTTGGTTGCCTATTTTCAGTGGAGGACCTTTTGTTGGTGGGGGGAAAAAAAATACTTCCAAGTTGAACTGATGTGCTGGATTGGTTTATTGTGATATTCTAAGCATTAGCAGCACCTCCCTCAAAGGCCGCCGTTTCTGCCTACGGTTCAGAAGCGTGAAGCACGTCTGTCAGTTATTTTGACAATGTGGCGTGAAAAGGAGGGTTAGAAGTGGGTGGGTGGGATGAGTGACGATTCTGTTAGCTCTGCCAGCGCTCCCTTTTTACACCGTTCCTAGAAGCTTTTTTTTTTTTGCCCCCTTTTAATAGCTCAATGCCCCTCAAAAGGATAATGGCAGTAGAAGTCTCCAATTCTTTTTTGCATTCTATCCTTTCTTTTCTTTTTTTAAGTTAAAAAATAAAAAAGAAGTCTACCTGCAACATCTGCTGCTGCTTTACTGTTTTATCTGATAAATGATGAGCTGATGCGCAAATTGAAGGAGAGGGGTGAAACTGAAGCCAACTCACACGTCTTCGTGGATCCGAACGTTTAGTTTCCATAGCACTGGAAGACAGTCATTTTCAGATATTATTCTGATGACCTTGCAGCGGCAGGATATTATGCATTTACCAGTTTGCTGAAGGACGGCGCATAAGATCCTGATTTGCAACAATTTACTGCGTTCACGAAGCCTTGGATGCAGTTTTCACAAAATCCAAGCTCGGCTTTGCAACAAAGAACGCCTTCCCTCAAGGATATCCACTTGTGTTCAAGAGTAAAATATCAATAATGCATCCTGTGTCTCTACCGAGCCCAATGATAAAAAATAAACAGTATATTTGTGAGGTGAAAGTAGCATTTATTGATCTTTGTTATCCCCTTCTCTGTGTTCAAGTCGAGGAAAACTGGATCTAATTGCAAACGTTGCTGTAAACACGGGCCCCTGTTTCTACGCACTTTCAAGCTGGTTGAATATGGATGCTCTTACGCCTGTGAGCCACTGAAGGACGTAGCAACTGAGCCGAGTTCGTGAGTTGGTGTGAAACAGATTTTGATCCAGAACGCACCACCATAACCAACGCTCCTGCTGCCCCTTGGTGTTTCCACAAAGCCTTATTGTGTAAGCTAGCTGGTTTGCTGTCAAGACTGTGGAATCATATGTAAAAATGTAAAACAAAAACTTATTGAATGTGGGCGTGCTGTGGTGGCGTAGGAGATAGCGCGACCCACGTTTGGTGGCCTTGAGTCCTCGACGCTGCCGTCATGGGTTCGACTCCCTGACCCGACGACATTTGCCGCATGTCCTCCCCCCTCAGCCTACTGTCAAATAAGGGACACTAGAGCCTGCAAAAAAAGCCCCCTGGACGGAAAAAATAAATAAATAAAAATCCTTGAATGTGGCAACAAATGTGACTTGAGATCTACTAATCAGACATTTCCTGATCAATACCAGTTTCTGTTTGGATTTACAATTTTTGTTTTGACCACTAGCATTATTTAATGTTCTCAGAGTTCTTCTGTTTTAATGGAAAATATAAGAAAGTTGTGGAAATTCTTTGATAAAAGATGTCCAGTTGAATCAAAAAACTAATATAATTTAATGTATGAAAGCAAATGTCCCAACTTGAATGTCCCCCATGCAGTATATTGAGCATTTACAGTGATAGGTGTCTACAAGTCGCATAAACTTGTAACTTGAAGGTAAAAAAGTTTTCAAGCTTTTTATATATACAGTATATATATATATATAGATATACATATCTATATAGATATATCTATATATCTATATATCTAGATAGATAGATAGATAGATAGATAGATAGATAGATAGATAGATAGATAGATAGATAGATAGATAGATAGATAGATATCCTTGACTCAATACTTTGCTCTAATCACAACTGGACGTTTACCACTTTATCTAAAGGTGGATGAAACCCAAGTACTTTCCTTACACAGTGTATTGATTAACAGCAAAAACCTTCATAATGACAACTCTTCTACATGAATTGGGCTATTCAAAGAAAAATAAAACAAAAACATCTGCAGTTTGATGATTACTTTTCTACTTTTTCTTTTCCAAAGTCTGCACTCATACATATGTATAGTGCTGATGCAGGCGGACAAGAGTGGGTTGGGAACAGCGTGAGGCAATGTTGGGCACTGTGTATATCTAATTGCCTGACCACCAGCAGCTACAGTCAATTTCAGATCCAAAACTAAGTCTTTTTCCAGAGATGTTCAGTGTTTCCCCGTCCCGACGCCATTTTCCCTGGAGCCCGGCGGAAGAGGGGCTAACTACCCGTCTATCCGCGGTTAGAAATTTCCAAATCTGGAAATCAAGCTGGAACCGTCAGACAGGATTTGAGAGCTTTAAACCGTCTCTACCTCTCCTGCAGAATTTGGCTCCGGAGCTGTTTCCCTACTGCCAGTGTTGCGTCTGTGTGATTACGCTGACGGGGAGGTGATGGCGTCGCCATTCCTCCAGGTGTCTGAGCTGAATGGGACGCATTTGGTCAAGAAGAGGTGAAGGCTTTTGACGGGGTGAACATTTCCAAGGGGCTCTAAATTTTCACTTGGCTTATTTACCCCAGGAGTATTTTTGTGTGAAGATATGAAGCTTTGTGAGACATTTACACTCACAGCTTTACATCAAAGCAGAGTAACAGCATTTCTTTTTTTTTTCGGACAGTTATATAATTCAACATTGTTTTTTCTCCTCTTTGATGGAAATTTAAATGACAAGAAAGGACAAAATGTTAAAATATTATGTCATAAAGTCAATTGTTAACAAAAAGGTAAAGAAAAAATTCCACACTTACAACAGAGTGTTTTGCTTTTAACCTAATTATTATTGAAAATTGGTTCTTGTTACCAAGCACTGAGGTATTTGATCAAATAAGTACATAAGCAGAAATAAGTTGAGGGGTTTTATATTTTTAAGGGGCTTAAAAGGTGCTTGATCATTTAACCATTTTTTTTACTGTCTTAGTATATTTTCATGCTGAATTTTGTTTTCTACCATTATGCTTCTCTGTGACATAAAAAAAAATAAAATCGCTAATTTGCAAGATTGTTCAGTTTTAAATTTATACCAACTGCAATTTTTGCAGCAAAGCACATAAAGTCGCAACAAACTAGAACTATTTTTCAAAGTGCCAATGCAATTTTACAAAACCTTAGTAGTTCTGTGTCAGCACTGTTTTGGTTTTTGGTTTATTATACCAGACACTCTACAGTTTCTTTCCTGATTAAATGTTCTTTAATGAAATTACAGTCGAGTGAAAAAGAAAGTTCTTTGTGAAGGAATCTTCACACACTGATCTTATTGTTTCTTTTCTCTGAAAAATAAACTGGCTTAATTGAGCTTGAACGGAACTGAGTCGAGTTGATCTGAATTGAATTTTCTTGATTTATTCATTCTGCAATAGATTATCCACAATGTCTATTCTTCCTGAGGAAACAGAGAGAGAAAAGGTATTTTACACATGAAGAAAAGAGTGTTCAAAAAGGCATAGAAATCCAAAAATCCAGCTGAAATATTTTGAGTTTTTAGAGAGTGCCCCTGCGGCTATGTGCAAATTAATATCAGATGGTTTAATAATAGCTGAAAGTGCAAACGCATTACTCCGTCATAAAGCCATGGCCCTCGTATGTTTCCGACACATAAGTTAAAATACCAATTCAAAGAGTTGTTATCACTGCACAGGACATTGCAGCTGAAGAAAAAGTGTGTGAAAGGTTGTTTGCAGCAGATTTTTGACGAGACGATGAAATACAAGAGGACTATTGTGTGGTCAGACGAGGTTCAAGCCGAACTCTTTGAACACACCATGTTTGGAGTTGAGGACGCCATAAACTACTCTTAAAAACACCGAGCCAAAAGTGGGCAAAGTGTGCTAACAGATTCATGTAACTGAAGGGATTAATGGATGAATGCACAGGGACATTTCTTATCGAGACAAAAAAATGTTTATTGGCGTTGCGGAAGAAAAAACTGCAGTACTAAAATGGCCCAGTTAATCGCCTCAATTGCCTGTATGCTTTAAACCTTTGTTTCTCAAACTTTTTCAAGCCGAGGGCCATTTACCCCATTTAACAAACACTCACCGACCACATATCTAGGACTTGATATATACAACCTGGCAGCAAAACATTCGTTTCTTAACTCATGGTGTTTGTTCCGCCTAAAGTGAAGGTTGGCTCTGTTTTGCAAATGTGACTGGTCACAAGAAAACCGTGAGCACGTCTACTTGGGGAATTTTGAGTTATTTACAGAGGAAAGTATTGATTGTAAGCTTTCCAATGACAGAAAACATATAAATTGCTTTATTAATGACATTTCAGGGATATTTGTAACTTATAACTGCGGCATGCTATGTATCCTAATAATATTCAAAAACTAAAGTTCTGCAACTCACCCTGAGAAACTTCCCACCGGTATCTTCAGTTTTTCTTTGTAGTGGCCCCATTTATCCATTATTATTTTTAAATACAATCCATTGGTAAGCTAGCTGTAGCGTCGCACTTTAAGCTGACGTCACGGCAAATGGCTGTTTACACGCAGTACCTGGCGGACCACCAGGTCTGGGGACCACAGTTTGAGAAAGAGTGCTTTAAACAAATCTATAGAAAGGACTGAAGATCAGAGTCCAGAGAAAGGAAACCCAGAACCATCAAGAATTTTTTAGAAAAATGGCTCAACATGACACACGAGCATCGGATGTGACCGTACAAATATAAAACCTTTTCTTCCACTTAGTTCTTTAAAGATTGTGTCCCTCTCTACAAATTTAGCTGCTGGCAGCCCATTTAATATACAGTATATATATATATTTTTGCCTTCATTTAGGTCGCAGCAGATGTCATTGCCTAAATGTAGACCAAAGCTATTTTTGGCTGTTACAAATGACTCTGCGAAGCAATGGTGACGCAAGACAGATGGATGCGATGCTTCTGCAGGGCAGGGGACTCAAATCTGTGAAGTCTGAGATAAAAAAAAAAAATTAAATAAAAAAATATTAAAAGCAGAAGGCAAGCAAGAAAGGACAGAGGAATCTTTTATGTTCACATCTGAACTTTCTAAATATGTTTAGACAAACGGTTCCGGCACAGACGCTGTCATGACAGGTGTTTAATAGATAGGGTATTTTTTATATATATATCTCTATATTCTGAGCCTGTTTGACCTGCAGCCATTGCATTAGTGGATGAGCTGCTGCCCCTCTGGCTCATGCACCCTGAGGATGAACACACTTAGCCCCCAGCCCTGTTTACACGGCTCCAGCTCTGAAAAAGAACTGTTGTCTGCAGGCCAAGAGATAAGCCCCTCTCACTGTCTCTCTTTTCATTTTGTCTGTCTCTCGCTGGTTCCTCTTCTCTCGATTTCTCCTTTCTAAAAGCTTTCAATACACACACATATACAGACTGTAAGGGACATCGCACACCCTGCTTTTCTTTTTTAATGCTGACTAAAAGGTCCCCACTTAAACCCGCCAACGGACGGATGGCTTGTGCACCCTCACCCTGACCTGACTGAAAGCACCGACTGCGGGCGAGGCGCTCCATCAAGCTGCCCTCTTTGCCAACGCGAACAGCTGATTTTAGAAGTTATCGTCTCCGCTGCGACCTTGACGGGCACCGGGGGAACTATTGCAGCCGTTCTCGTCATTCCTCCCTCCCTACCTTCTTCTAATCCCTCTCGATGGCTCCGGAACCAAACAAGAACGGGTCATACGTATTGGGTCAATTAGTCACGTATAGTTTTGACTTTTTTTTTTTTTTTTTTAAGCTCGGCGCAAACGCACACGGAATAACAAAAGCTCCAACCCGCAGATCGAGGTCCATAATTTATGTTTTCTTAGTCCCGGAAAATGTAGCTTTGTGAGGGTCAGTGGAGACATAATTCTTCACATTGGCCCAAAGCGTTTATTGCTACTTTTGACCTTAACCTTTTTTCTCTGTTTTTTTTTTTCTTTCTTCTTTTTCTGAGTACAAGTGCAGACGAAATGAAAAAGTATTTAAATTGTGGTCAGTATCATGTCGTAGCTCGGCACCTAGTCATGTAAAAGCAGCGTGTTGCCAAAATAATCTGTGTGAAGTAATTCTTAGCGTTTCTGCCAACCATCTTCTTTCTTGTGTGTAACTTCTGCTTCTCCTTGGGAGCATGAAATCAGTGAGTCAGAGTTGAATTGAGGACACCAGAGAGGTTTGACCTGTCAAGACTCCTCTGCTGTTTCGTACGTTGCCTCGCCGATGTGGCTTTTGCTGCATCGAGGTGAATGTAATATTTTTGCTTATTCCTTACAAGAAATTCAACATGAGTCTAAAAAAAGGAAATTAAAGGCGAGCACACGTAGTACTGCTCCAACCTTGCACTTTGTTTATTGCGTTGTTCTTGATATAAGGCAAAACCAGTTCGATAAAATCCTTTAGTTTGACTGCAGTGATTTCAATCACCCTTTAGAGTGAAGCGGAAAGTTGACATCAGTGTAATTTTTAAAGTTGACATCAGTGTAATGTTTAATTCAAGTGATGATTGTAGCTGATTAGCAGCTTTACTGAAATTATCCATTTAATTAGTTTGTAGTAATTGTAAATGATTGTTGTGTTATTTTTTGTGCCCTGCGGGATAAAGTATACATTACAAAACATTAGCACTGAAAGGGAGCAATTTGTGCCACCTGTAGATAACACCAGGATTAAAAAAAGACAAATCTTATAATACATTAATTCATTTATATAAAGTGCTTTAAAAACCAGAGGCAACCAAAGTGCTGTACAGGCCCAAATTAGAAAATACAAATGTGATAATAGACAATGCAGTCGTCAATACAAAAGACAACAATGCTCTCTGGAATTAGACATCAGTTTGAAAACGTAAGTCTCAAGGAGATTTAAGTCGATTTAAATCTCCAGCTCCATAAAATACAAATGTATGGATGAACTTTACACCGATCAAAGTTTTCTAATTTGCGAACTTTTTATTTTTTTTCTGCTGATTGCCGATTTCTTTTGCAGAGCTAAATTGCACGTTGCTCAAAACATATCTTTTTGGCCATTTTACCATGAGCATTTTAAATTAACATCAGAGTTGCTTGTTTTACAGAGAGCAGTCTCTGTACAATGTGGTTATTGTTTGAAAGTAAAGATAAAATTGTAACCAAGCTCATATGTTTAACTCTTTTAAACTCTGTTACAATTTTTGCATTTTTTTTTTTTTTTTTAAGTAACAGAGATTTTATTGATTCACACAGTGATAGCTAAAAGTTGGTCTTACTGCTTTACGTCTGATTCCACCTGACTGGCCTTTCAGGTCCATTAGTGACACCAATTGATCTTATGAGACATTTCCAGGGTTTGCTTTTGTTTTGGCTCCATTTCTCTGTTGTCAAATTGGTAAGACTGATGATATTAAAGCTGGCTGAAGAGACTGATGGTAATTCCAAGGCTCTTAGCGGTTGAAGACCCTTGATCAGATCATTCTTCTCTTAATCATACGGCTATTTGACAAAATAGCCGCTTCCCACAGGCCTCCCACTTGTGATCACCGGAGAAAAGCGATAAGCGAGCGGCCACAAGTCAGCACGAAACATTACATCCAATCACAGACAACAGCTGTATGATACTTTACATTAAAATGGGAGTGGATCATTTTGGAATTATAACAGGAGTGGAAATTGCTAGAGAAACTATATTCTGCATAAACTAAAGGTGAGACATAAATTACTCAGTTTCATCAGAAGATGCCAAGATATATGAATGTGTGTGTGTGTGTGTGTGTGTGAAACATCAGCATCAACCTAACGTGAAATCAAGGGGAATAATTGGTTCAGCCCAGCCTCCGAAGAAAAACTGATGAATTACGAGAATAAAGTGAATATTTATCTGTTCAATTTCCCAATCTGCTATAACTTTCTCTCTTATCAGAACGCGTTTTAACACACAGCTGACTGCAGCCCACATCGGCCTGCAGTCCTCCTCCGGTTAATATAAAAGCCGATCGGAAAGTCTAATTATATTTTTCGCCCTCCGAGGCCGCGCCGCTTTGCATAAAAGTCAGAAGTCTTCATCATCTTGGCCATAAAGTGCCAGCCGCACAGGTGACTGCTCAGACGACAAAAAATGTTAATCACCCAAATAGTCTGTTGACATGTTCTGTCCCCCTTCTGCTCTTAGCTGTGTGTCTGAATAATTAGGCTGTCCTCAGCTGCGCCTCTTTCATTTCGCCCTGCCCCGCATTAGGTGCTGTGTTGTCACGCTGTTGACAATGACAGCGGTGGCAGCCATCCATGCTGTGCCATTGGCAGAGTTTGAGCTGCCAGGGATAAAACAACGACAGAAAGAGAGACAAGCAGGAGGGGATTCCAGAAACACACAGAAATGCTTTTGAAGACACTCACTTTGGCTTAATTTTTCCTGGGTTCTCTGTGTGTCTTTGTCTGTGTGTCTGTGTGTTTCTTTCTCTTCTGAGATACAAAAAACAAACATGCATGACTATATCACCATGCCAAAGCCTGTTTGATATCAGCAACATATTCCTCCTTCATAACTGAGCTGGTTTCCCGTTGGAGGGATCTCTGAAGAGCAGGGCCAGCTTTTTTTCACCTGCAGCCACAGCACCTGTTCAACCAACACTTCCTGGCACGGACCTCGCTTTCTGTTGGATCCATGGCGCTGTTGCTCTGGATTCGACATCCAACAACAAACTCTAGCCGCGCGTCGGTACCAGCCAGCGGCTAGTAACTAATCCAAAAACATCTAGAGAGTTCTCCGCGGACACAAAAGCGCCAAAGCTAGTCCTGAAAATCACTGGCCACAATTTTCTCCGCATCCAATTCCCAGCACGCAAAGACCCGAGCGAACAGGTGTGACGGGGCGACGCCGCACTCTGTGCCGAGCTGTTTTTATTTGGCTCATTTTCCATGCGAGCTCGTGCATTTTGTGATTCATGGGTTTTGTTGCAGCTGTCTGTGAAGCCGTCTTTGCAGGATACACAGGTTTTATGGTGTTTGAAATCTTACTGCAGCTTTCACCCGGCAGTCGGTCAAAGCTACTAGAGGTGAAAACAGCCATCACTGAGACACTGACCATGCCTGAATATTTTTAGTCTTGCCAATATGGTTTTTATTCAATTTACACAATGAGTTAAAGCAGAAAGATCCACTGCAGCTCCTTATGCACACTGGATATGGGGGGAAAAAAAGGAGAAATAATTTAACATCAAGACGGAAAAGCTTTTAACAACAAAAATGACACTGTTAATGAAATCCTGTTGATTCTGTTGGATAAGGCACAAACCACAGTCAGAAAAACGTTTCGAAATGTAGAAAAATTCCACAGTGATCTATACGTACCAAGTTATGTTACCCATGATATTCCTATACCACATCCACCAGCTCTCACCTAGAGTATGTCTGCATGAGCACAGACTCATTTGATCAGGTTTATCACCTACAAAAGTTCAATTCCAAAACACTAACAGGAATTTTCTTATTTTATTTTTCACCTGAAGGTAGTTCCGGATCTTATTTCTGGACATTTGTTACAATTTAAGATTAAGGAATGTGTGTGTACATAAAACTAGTCAGTTAATTTTTTTTAAACCATCTTGACTTTAATATGATGAAGAATAAGTCTGCTTTTTAAGAACTTTATATTGTTGTGTACATTTCTGCTTTAAACTTCAGAGAGCAAGCCTGGAGAAGACTTGAGACCAAGGCAAAGGTTTCCTCACTCAGCGGAGCAACGACCCCAAACTTCCAGCCACCACTACAATGGATTTGGGTTTGATCGGAGCAAATTCATGTGTTAGAAAGGCTGGGCAAAAGTCCAGACATGAATCCAACTCCGGATTTGTGGCACGACTCAAAGACGTCTTTTCAAAGAGCCTCTCCAGCTAGGCTCACTGAAAACATGAGTTATTTTGAAAGAAAGAGTGGAATAAAAAAAAAAAAATAATCCATCTCTAGCTATGAAAAGCTGGTAGAAACATATCCCTTCTGCTGCAATATCAGCAAAGAATAGTTGATTCAGCATAGCTTAATACAAATACACACCACACCTTTCAGATTTTATTTTTTAATAAGATACACTGAGGTTTGTGGTTGTGACTCAAAAACAAAACAAAACAAAAAAAACACCTTTGCATTCAAGAAATATTAACACTTTTGCAAGTAATCCAAGTCCTAAGTGTAATTTTATGTATTAAAGTTTGAAAACTTTATTAGTACATTCCACTATCATCTTTTTTTTTTCTGCCAGCAGCTGATATTTATTTACCAACATAACATTATTTTCAGCCGACTCTTGGACCGTGCAGATGTCGCCAGAAGATAGTGCCAAATGTAAGAAATGAATTTAACGTGGCGGCGTCCTTATTCTGTCCTCTGACTGCATTTTATCCCACTCCCTCCACCCCGACAACAAGAATATGTGCTTGAGGAAATGTGCTTGGCAATAAATAGATTGAGTCAACACTAATGTGTACCTCTGACAGCTTCCTTATAGAGACCTTGGCCATTTGTCTTGTGTGATAATATGATCAGAAATTGGAACAAATGTACTTTAAGACAAGGTAAGCAGGAGGACAAGACTCATTCCTCAACATCCCATTAAGAGTTTTCTAAAAATGTTTTTACTGAAATAAAGTATTCAAGTCAGCCTTTCCTTGTTTCCATCCCTTGAATGCAGGGGACAAGAACATTTATCACACTACAACCAATCAGTTTTGTTCCTTTTTTTTTACCATAATCATATGCGCAGACAAGACCAGATTTAGAAGGACGTTGTCCCCTGGGCGGCAGCCAGTTTTACAACGGACACACTAAAGTTTAAACAGATGCAAATTGCAACTGAAATTTAGGTATAGATCAACTTTAATGTTTCCCCTTGTCTACATAAAAAATGTTTTCCTAAGCAACTTTTCAATTGCTCTCTTATAATTTTTTTGTCATAAAACTAGCTTGCTTTCTATAAATGCCTTCATTGACACAAAAAACAACTTAAAATATTATATTTTTACTCTGTATGTACAGTATGTAGCGGTGCAGCGATCACAAACATCTGGCATGCTATGGGCCCAGTGTTAGGTTAGATATGGGACTACTGAAGAATTGTTTCAAAATGTTTAATATTGGTTATCTACACATAAACCAAACAACATGAAACATGCAGTGGACCTCCGCCTATTCCCTGTTCAGTATTTGTGAACTCGCCTATTTGCAGATTTCTTTGTGACACGTGACTCCTTTCCAGCTTATGCACGGAAAAATCTGCCTTTTTTTAAAAATTTTTTTTGCATATTCAAAAGAAAAACGCCTCTTGGGTTAGCTGAGGAATTCGGAGAATAAGCAACTTGATCGGCTATTGGCTGGTGTTTCAAAAGCAAACCTTCCTCTGCACTGATTGGTTGTTACCTCAAGAGCGGAGAAAACGAAGACTGTGGGACAAAGAATGACATTATGGTTTTGTGCTAATTCTAGCATATTTACATTAATGTTCACAGTAATGCTGGTTGATGTGCACTGACAGTTTCCACAAACACCGGACAAATCGCTAACCGTATATATTGCGATAGACACATGATCAATGTCATTAGATAATTCATTTGACAGAATATTCAGTTTTCATTGTATAGTATATTCACTTAACTCCAATCCAGAACAGCACAGCATTCTGGGAGATGTAGGCAGAGGAAACCTTAGCTGCTCAACCTTTCACAGTGAGCTAAGCAAAGTGGATGGCATCATCTTACTTGGTCGCTCTTTTGTTGCCTAGCAACAGCCTGTTGAGCAGTTCCGGGGTTCGCCGCCGTGCCTCATTAATGCTTAAAAAACCAACAACAAAGACGTGGAGTGAAAACTGGATAAAACAGGAGAGGTTTTTGGCAGAATTTCCGATTTTTAAAACAAAAAACTGAACAATAATTACCGACGCTGACTGATATGCAACACTTATATCGTATATGCCTACTAATGCACATTAACGGATATTTTTTTTTTGTTTTAACTATTAAAGTAAACAGTTATATATGTTTTTAGAGGCTGTCTCAAATATCCATGAATTTCCTGTGTTAGTGAGAGGATGTGGTCGCTAAGCTACCCTACCCAAACACCTGGGGTTAACTGTGCAAGTTATACAGGCTTCAACTTCTTAGACAACTTAAATATCACGTATAGAAAACATCCCTCTGTTTTTCAAAAGAATATATGTACATATATATTTTGGGCTCCCAAACCTTTAATGGTAAGCCTTGTTTATTTGTGTGTGCTGTTATCTATAGAAGACAACCTTAATTGTGATGGGTAGATGGTCTTTAATATTCAAGAAAATCCTGATTCTGAATATCAATAGCATTAAAGAATAACCATATTATAGACGGCAACTCATGGACATAATGTATCAATATGAAAATTTAGTGACTACACTAGAAATCCTTGAAAGACCTTGAGAAATCTGGACATTTGTGTAGGGATACAGCTACGCCATTGTGCAGTTTAACTTCTACTTCTGGGTAAAACTGTTCAATATCCTTTTAGTAGGGATGATTTATGAGACGTCATATATTGTGGCTAAAAATAAAAGGAAGGACCAAAACGGCTCCAGATGATCACTCAGTATAACACAAAGAGAGGAGCTGGATCTGAACTTGTAGGCGATGCCAAAAAATGGGGCAAAACCAACAATCCACCCAAGGAAAATTCCTGTTTTCCATGTGACATTTTAATTAGTGTCCACACCTGAGGGGGGGAAAGGCAACATACTAAGGCTTAATTGAGACAATTAGCACACTACGCTTTGACACGACGGAATGATGTTGCTTTTCTCTGAGACTTTGATAGACGCAGCTTCTCACACCATTAACCACAACCTACTGATTTTATCCACAGCCCCAAAAGATAGGCCCAAAACATCCCCAAGCACACCAACGTACAAGCACAATTTTACCAATTGTTCTAAGCTGTTCCACCCAGTCCGTTACAATTTCATGAAGCTGGAGGACCCATTATCCCTGCCTAACCTTCGTGCTTCCCTCTTCCTCTTTTTTTTTTTCCTCCTGCACACTTTCCAGAAAACACATCCTCCTCCCCATTCCCTTTCGACTTGTGTCCACAAACTGTTCAGCTCTTTCATTCCCTTGGAACAAGTGTAAAAAAAAAAAGGTTAGCATCTGAACCACAGAGTACAAGCATGCATAGTAAGAAAAAAACAAAAAAAAACACTGCTTTATCTATAACTAGTCCTCTGAAGGTGTGTTAGGTGATAAAAATCAATGAGCACCAAGAGCGCAATTTTTGGAGTGTTTACCTCAGCAGAGGTCTAACCTAAAACCCTCATTACAGCGTGTGCTGAGAGCAGGGTTCACAGAAGGAGGCAGAGCTAATCCAGTAGGTTTTGCAGGCATGATGGGCTTGTCAATATGCCGGGCCTGCATCCTAAAGAAGCTAGATCTCCACGGCAAAGCCAGGTAGAAAGGGGCTCAGGGGAACCATTTGCATGTTACGTTTTTTTTTTTTTTTTTTTTTTTTTTAGTCTCTCTACCTACTTTCAAGGTTAAACGCTACAACAGTCTTAGCTTGTTCTTTTCATCTCCCTCCACCCTTCTTTGGTGACTTAAAGGTGCTCCATTATATCATACATAGGAATGCAATACTATCAACATGGCATCACATTTTTATTTTAAAAGCGGTGATTGGTCACGACTGCGGCCAAGTAAGATTCAATAAGAAATCAACTCTTAGGGGAAAAAGAAAAAAAAACGATAATCAGGCATTTTACTTCAACTCCTCAGGCAATACTTTATCAGTGCTGGGAATAATTGAGCCACTGATTCATTCCAGGGATGGAAATAGGAAAAAAAAAAAAAAAAGAAGAAGAAGAAGAAGCAGCAGAAGCAACCACGGAGCTGAGCTCAAGGCAGCAACACAGGTGTGGGGGAGATGGCACGGTGTTTTGTATTCAGGAAAGAATAGATAAGGCTCGAGGTTCCTCATTCTTGTTGTCTTCCTAAGCAAAGAGAGCTCTGCTGGAGGCATGTCACCCAGTTTAATTTAGGAATTTAATTTCCACACACAAAAGAGGTCTGACAAGGAAGAACAAATTGACAGACACGGCGGGCGGGTACTTCATTTCCTCCAAATGGCTTTTAATGAGAGTAAACCCTTTGGTCAAGGTATGTCGGGTTGAAGGGCACTCTCTTCTTGTGTGGTTAAGCTCTCAGCCTTTCCCAGAGAGTAACAGTCGCCCCGCTGAGCTGCTCGGCGTGTTCGTGAGGCCCCCTCCCCGCCTTAATCTAAAATAAATAGATTCTGTTGAAGAGAACAGGCTGGACTGTCCTCAGTGGAGATCACTGGGCTGTGGTCAACTGGGCAGTTAAAAACCCACAATGCCGGCGGTCGAATCAAAATGGTACTTTAGTGGAAAATGATCCATTAGAAGGCAGCCTGGGGACTGGTTGTAATTTCTGATCGTAGGAATTTATTTGGAGGAACGAAAAGAACCAAGGTCATCTGCCAAGTTTGTTATTGAGGCTCGTCAAATCAGATTCGCTGGTGGATTAAAATGTGGTGGGATTTGTTTCGGTATCATACTCCCAACACAGAACGTTGGCACTGTAATTAAGGGAGATTCCGAACCTTGAACGGTTATATGATGTTTTAAAATTTTAGTAGAGACTCCCATTGCCCTGACCAAATATTGAAACAAGATTGCTGTACAAACCAATTGTTTAAAATTGGCTGTGCAAAGAAATGTTTAACTCTTTGCTTCCACTTAACTCTTCTTCTCCCGTCATCCCTGCTGTTAGAATTTTCTGCACAGTGGCGCCCGGTGTTTGTTAGAGCGACTGCAGCGTTGGTGATCAGTTCACCTTGGTGATGCTACAACTTGCTGTCAATGTGTGCTTATATTTGGAAGTAGGCTGCTAATTTTATAAAACAAAAACTGAAAACTTTTGAAGCCTTTATTTAGAGAACTGCTGTAAATCAGAAATATTTTTTTTAAAAATGTCACAACCTTAGCATTGGAGCTGACAATGACTAAAGAGAAGACAATCAGTGCAAGCTAAATTCTAAAACAAACAAAAAAAAAACAGTGAGTTAGCTACTTTAATATAAAAATGAAAATTCAGATTATGCAGAAGGTCAAGCAAACAAAAAATAAATAAATATAAGAGGCCTCAACAAGGAGATATTAGGGAGAGCCTGTGATAATCTGAGATGGAATCAGCCTTGGGACTGAAGACCCAAGGCTGATTGGGCGTCTTCAGCTGGAAAGTTTGCAGTCTGCTGTGGAGGAATAGGGTAAACCCTGGCTGCAAGACGCTTGAAGCAAGGCTGATTTCTGATAAATATGAAATATGCCACAGAGGCATCTAGAAGCATAATGGAAATAAAAGAAGAACCAAATGGACATAATGAATATTTTGTGGTTCATGAAGGTCAGAGATAAGACATTGCTTTTGATGCACTTCAACATTTGGATCAGGTCCTTAGCCAAAAGGTTCAGCTGTAGAAATAATTTAATCAATTTCAGAACATCTTAATGCCATTAAAATCACAAACATGTTACTAGCATAGAGCCTGAATGTTGGGTACTTATACAATAAGCTGATATTTTCGGTGATATTCATATTGCGTAAAGTAATACTTCAAAAACAATTTTGAGCTATATTATGCAGCTGATTTGTGAAAAAAAAACCCTGCAGGGGTGATGTGTTCATTGTGTAACATGTTACACAATCAAAAATAATCATGTAATGCTAAGAGCTTTTTCTTTGGGGCCTTTATCTGTTGCTTAGATAGCTATGGTTTGTAATGGGATTGCAGTATTTGTGTCTTTAATCAAAGAAAGCAGTGATAAAAGAGAGTGTTATGTATTTTCCAGGAGTATAGTGCCATTTTATACCAAAATCAAAACTAAATTACCCTATATAAATCAAAAACAACTTAAAAGAAGTTTGACTTTGCATCATAACCGTACCTAACACCTTGGATTTGGCCTGTGTCTCTTTAAGAATATCCTACTCTTTCACAGAAGCAGAGTCCTTTCCTTTAGCACATTATCACAACAATGCCTCTCCACGCCATCCATTGATGCTGTTTACAGCTGTTCTTAGGAGCTTTGTAGTTTGTACGATAAGCTCAGCAGATGCACAGTTCCACCAGGTGTTTGCTAATTGCTGCTGCCACTAGTCTGGAGGAGCTGTGAGGGGAAGGCGTAGGGGGCGGGGTGCTGTGCAGGGCGAGGGCTGGGCGACTGAAGCCTCTAGCCAGATCGTTGAGTAAATAGGCAGTGCTTTGTATGAGGAGGTGTTGAGGCACGGTTGCCACGGGAGATTCAAGGATTTCTCAAACATGCCCGGGTGAGGCACAGCAACACTCCATGTATGTGTTTGATGAGGGAATGATATTATAACATGGTATAAAGCTCAAGAGTCGATTTTGCACGATACTCCCTACTTTCAAAATCTAACAGAAAGCTTTAAAACTCACTAAATAAAACTCATTTATCATAAAACATCGCAACCCCTTCTAGCCAGATGGTGATGCGATATTATTTTGGGTGTGGTCTGACTATAATAATCCAGTCTCATCCACATGTCCTTAAATTTTCCAGAGTGTCATCCCTGCAAAAACAATCTAAAGCAACCAAATGGACTCGGTGTGTCTCGCTGGAATCCTTTATGGTTGTTCCTCCGTCAGTGAGAGAGCAGCTTGTAGCCACACTTGTGGTTTAATATTAAACTGCATCTACTAAGCAGTTTTCTTCTCACTGGCCTGCTCAGCAGCAGCATCAGCAGGGAAAACAGAGTGAGGAGAGGACATGGCCCTTCAGAGGAAAAATAGCTCTTTGATTTTGGTTTCAGTCTCCCATCGGCTCCCTCTGAGTTTGGAGCAGATTTAGTTCGGTTTTACTAGAAAGGAACCCCTCCCAAATGTGGACATCTGTTTATTATTATTATTATTATTATTATTAGTGATTTTAGATCTTATTAGTTGATGATTTCTATCTCTGTGTTCACACAACGGTTTAACAGCTGAATAATTTGGATGTGAGAGGTCACCACATCTCTCATATTGCAGTTTTAATTGGACAAGCTCCATTTTTTAGTAGAAACGTTTAGTTTTGACAGACAGTGCTGCGAAATTACACGGCTCAGATTGCTTAAAGAAAAAAAAAGGGTTGAATTCATCTCTTGTTTCTGCAATGGGGAAACATCACGTCTGTGTTTCCTTCGCACATTTTTAGACTCAAAACTGCTCGGTGGTTGATTCTTGTTTTACTCTTGTTGCTTTTAGTGCTTCCTTCTTGGAAGAAGAAAAAAAAAGGGGCTGACGTTTGAAGTGCGCAGATTTTACCTGACAGTCGTCTCTTGCTGTCGGCTATATCCTCCCTCTCAGAGCTTTAGTAGGCCAGCCTCCTGCATTACATAAGCATATGCACACAAATACCAAAAGGCTAATCATAATTGCTCTTTGTCGAGCTTTTATTCATCCTTCCCTCTTGGAGCTTTAATTCTGCGAATCCTGATTGCCTTCCTGTGTTCATTTGTCTTGGGGATGAGCACCAACATGAAGGATCTGCAGCTCATGCTATCATTCTGCATAATAACTACATCCGCATAATAACACTCCATCGTTCCTGTTTGGTTCCATATAGACATGTGTAGCTTCCTCCCGCCCTGTTTTATTTTTTTTCCTCCCCTTTTAGCCTACGTCATTACTGCTTTTATGTTGTCTCAATCTTTTAGCGCTTCATTAATCTGTTTAATTTACCATGCTGAATGTCTGTAGTTAACACCATGGGTTAACTCTGACATCTGTGTCTCCACAGTTACCCTTTTGTGCTGAAATTCTGTTTCTGCAGGTTTTTTTACATGGCTACTTTGCAGTTTGTTTGATATTTCCTTCCAGCACCTCTCACCCCCCACCCCCACGCTTCTCTAATGCCCAAGGTTGACATGATAACTCGATGAATTATTTCCTCTGCGGATGCCATTCATGCCAGTGCATTATTACAAATGGTGTAGTTTATCAGTGTATTACCTTCCTGTGTCCTTCCTTTAGGTCCATCTCATTTTACCTGTCATGAGGACTGTAATGGGATTCAAAAGGAAGACAGGCTTCAATTGACAGTAATGGGCTCTTGAAGGGAGGAAACTAGCCGTGTAACATTTTTCTTTCACATGTAAAGGAGTGTTGTTGTTTGAAGCCATCCAGCAAGGTACAAAACAGTGATAAGCTTGATGTCTCCTTTGGGTTTTTATCCACAGTCGATGCTTTTTAGGTATACACTGTGTTCTGGGTTTGGGGAGGGGGACATCACATTTACAATGTGATTAAAAATGTTTTGAAATCAGAGGAGTATGGCTCCAGTTACATTTTTTTTTCTGGATGCTGTGCATCTGCATATTGTGTCAGATTTCAGTCCCAATAAGACCAAATGCTTTTACTGCACCAACAGGTGACAATAACAATTACATCAACATTTGGAAAAAAAGATCCTGAGCAAGGTTAAAGCAGCTGTAGGCTAGAGATTCTTACAAAGACAAGTTTAGTTTCCCTCAGTTTACCAAGGGTGGAGCAACACGCCCCGATTTAGAAACGACGATACACAATTTCGCGTTCAGGAAATGAGACAAAATCCAATGTGTGACTTGAAAAGAATCTTCAAGAATATGTCCAGTCCAGACTCATTCGAAATGGTAAAATATCTCTATGACTTTTAGCAGCATTATTAGTTAATCTGCAGACAGATGTGTTTGCAAACCGCTCTCTAACTTGTACCCAAAATGCTCCGATATAGAGCAGGGTCTTTATCTTCGTACCACGGTCCAGATCTCTTACAATGTCTTATTAAGCACAAGAACTACAAAACTTCACTCTTTTATATTTCAAAATAAAAGCTTCAAAGATTGATGCTGGGTGTCAAACGTAAGACCCTCACCTTCACATTTGAAGTTTACAGAGACAGCTTGAGTTTACGTTTTCTGACCAATGAACATAATGACAGCAACTCAACTAAAAACATAAATAAATACGATAGACATCTCTTATGAGACACCTGCTTTTTACTCTTTCCTTTAATTTCCCCACTTAAATCCAGGGTTTAAGAAAAGCAGCTTCACCATATGTGGTTTCTGCCAGTGGGAATGTGTAAAATGGGTAGAAATAATATTTTTCTGGTTGTCCAGTTGTCATACATACACTCAGACGAGGTTTTTTGTTTGTTTGTTTGTTTTTTTATTAACTTTAGAAAGGATTTTAGAAGATCTGTTACCAAAAGCTGCAATTTGTAGCTTTTAAGTCTTGGTTTTTACCTCAAACCTAACCAATTTTGAAAAATAAAATAAAATAAAAAATAAATAAATGACTAAAACAAAAAATTGTGTTGCTTTGGATGATCCTAAATTTAACTTTTTAATACATAGATGCTAGGCATTTAAAAAAAAAAACTTTCTAATTCAAATAAATAAATATACAAATAAATAAAGTTGGGTTTAAATGTCAGCATCAGAGACTGGGTATGGGGAAAAACAACCGCATGTTTGTCGAGTTTATTTAAAAAAAAAAAAAAAAAAAAGTCCTAGGACTGCATTTCCAAATAAAAATAAAACCCCAAAACACTGTGTTCCCTTCTCAATGCTTTGCTGAAGTATCAGCTCTAAATGCCTCACATGAGCATCACAGCCCACTGCCTTCCATTTACATACTGTGACAGTGATTAAAGTTAAACAGTAAGTTCACCACAGGGTTCGCTCAGACCTCACCGGGCGTTGTCATAGAGACTCAAACTCCCCGTTAAAAATGATGATGCTTGTTTTTGTAAAGAACTTAAGGTGTGAGTTGAGAACATGCTCCAAGGAAGAGGGATGCTATGCAATGAGGATGATGAAGGCTGGCAGACAAGAAAGTAAGACCCCTAAGTAGTGACCTCTTTTTGAAACTTGGTGGCTTTCACGCAGAGCTTGTAGCTGAAACAGAAAAGAATAGTTTGACCTCGCTTCAGCTTCTTGTTTTTACTCGTTCTAAATAAAAATAAGAATTTAGGCTTATGTATTTTGCTTAGCAAGTGGTAGTCAAGAAAACATAATATAACTTAGGGCTTTCTTCTATGATAATGAAGATATTGGGTACGTTTGTACCCAATATCTTCATTATCACTATCAAAGTTAAACAGTAAAATTTGCTCCTAACCAGAATATTTTCACAGTACTGAATGTTTGGCTTTGGCTATTATTATTATTATTATTATTATTATTATTATTATTATTATTATTATTATTATTATTATTATTATTCATAATTTTCGATTATCAATAATTTATGAAAATAGTATTATAAATCCATTTAAATCCACCTCAAGTTCACATGAATTATTTAAATTGCCTTGCAAAATCAATATATCTGTTGAACTTTTTTTTTTTTTTTTTTTTACTTATTTTTAAGCTATAAGCACAATTTTTTCTTTATATGATTTGGTTTTCCTGTGATTGAAGAACACACACAAAAAAAAACACAAACAATGTACACATACATGTTTTTAGCCTCTTTTGCTCTGGTATTCCTTAGCAAAATCTGGTGTGATCATTTGCCTTCACACGCAACCGGGGAAGTTAATACAACAAACCTCTGTGTGTAATCGTATCTCATCTGGATCCAGTCTTACTGTGAAGGCCTAAAAAGACTAGAAGGGACCATTGGCGAAACAAACAGCATCATGCGACCCAAGAAACATGGACGGCGTGATCGAGGATAAAGTTGTGGAGAGATTAAAAGCACGGCCGAGTTTTACAACATTACCCCACGCTGTGGACATGAATATTCCAAGGAAAATATTCAAAACAGAAGCAACTACGGAGGAGCTAGCAAGAAAACTCTGTTGACAGGACAACTATTTGTTGTGGACACCCCGATGCAATTTTGGTCTGTGAAGAAGACTGCCAAGGAGAAAAACCAATGCTGCAGGAAAGCCATAAAAAGCCACATGTCCAGTTTCGTAAAACATATGCAGACAGACAAGACCTGGACACACCATTGCCACACAGTGCAACATGATGGTGGCAGCATCCTCATTTTCTTCAGCAAAAAAAGGGCAAGTTGATCATAGTTGATGGTAAAATGCATGGGCAATCCTGGAGGAAAACCCAGTGAGTCCGAAGGACTCAGGACAGACACTTGCAAAACAACAAAACAAGACACTTTCTGGCTAGTCTGACTGATGGGCTTTGTTCCAAAGAGAAATGCAGCTTCCAGCCTGTAGCTGTGCACAACTGTTAGTGACACGTCACATCTAGGCACACAGGACTGACTTTGCATTCAGATTTTGATTTTAAGTGTTTAGACGTAAATAAAATTCCATATTGATTCACTACTGTCTCTGTATATTATGAAATCTAGATAAATACATTCAAATCTGTGATTGTAATCTGAAGATACAGCTTAAAGGGTGTGAATTCCTGAAGGTGTCATTTCCAATGGCTTAAAACCTGACAAAGACACATCTTTAACAGCTGATGAGTAGGATCCATGTTGACCAGAAAGGTAATTCTTTATTAAGACTCTTTAATCCACTTGACTTTTAAAAGGATAGACTAAAGAGAAACTTCAATCTGCTTTATCCCTTTGAGGAAATAAATGAGACCAGAACACTGAATGAAGCCAGATTGTGTTGCATTGACACGATTAAAAAGAAAGAAAAAGAAAAAAAGTGTCATGCTGTTACTTGGGAAAACTTTTTTTAGATGAATTTTTTGGCACAAAAGCCACGTGCATCTATAAATGTTGCAGCGTGAAGCAAATTTAGTGACACCTTTGTTTGCTCTTGCACAGCTTGTGCTTTGGAGTGTTTGCTTTAACTCCTTGGAGCACCAGAGAGTCCCCAAGGACCTTGTGGGTGATAATCAGACATTGCTGCTCCTTTGCTAAGTTATCTCTTTTACGTAGTGATTCATCACTTATTTATGTGACAGTTGTTATCTGTTATTGCCTTCCTTTCATGTGGCCAAGAATGAGATGTTTTATGGAACAGTAGGCGTCCGGCGTATCTGTCGGCGCAACACTGATCCCGTTTCTTCTTCTTCCTTTGAAACCGGTGGCAGTCTCCTAGGTCAGTTAATTGCACGATATTGATATGGGTATTATGGCTGCCACTGTAGCTAAAGTGATTTTGTCGCCATTTCAATATGTGGGATTGTGCTCTTCCAATAAAAAATGACATTTGAGCCACTTTGTGCAGCCCTCTCTAATGGGGCCTGGAATAAGAATGGTGATATGCGTTGGTGCTGGCAGAGGCACAGGCTGTGTTTTTGTTTATAAATAGCTCCAGCCAGTATTATTCCACTTGCAGTTGTCCCATAATCATCAATCACTGCCGCACGTGGGCCGGCTTCTCTTGCTCGCCAGAGAGAAGGTACACACTGCGAGCGGTGCCCTTGCACCTCCCGACTGCTCAAGCAGAGCGCGGTGAGTGGGACAGAGCTGGGAGTCGGGGTGGGGGGGGAGGAGGCCTGGGGAGGGCTGGTTTTCATGTAGTGATGGAGTGAGTTATGACAGCTTTCAGACCCCCTGCGTCCTTTCTTTCAGGTCATTACGTGCTCCAACATCCTCCATTTGACTTCTTCAACACATTTCCACACACGCACACACACAACATGCGCACCAACAGAATTTTCTCCTCTGTTTATGCCTGATTAGAAGGCAGATGGGAGGCTAATCGTGTGATGTGCAGGGAGGATGCGGGTTAGGTGTAACTGTTTGCTAGGGCTTCATTTGTCTTTGTCTTTCTATCTCTTTCTGGGGAAGAAGGGCTCACTGCTTTGAGGACCCTGCAGGGGGGAGATCCTGATGAGATTTTGTAGTCCCCCATCTATGGACGGACTCTGACTATCAGCGCTCTGACACACGTCCTCAGTCCCACTGCAGTAGTTCTACATGTAAGACTCCCATAAAAGCATGTCTTTGATCATCTTTTCCAATACATTCTGCTTGTGAACACATCACACACACATTCTGTCTTTCCATCTTCAGAGACTTTCCAATAACTTCCATTTGTTGTTTATTCCCTTCTATTGCCTTACCCCAAACCATAGGATTAGGGAAATGCCTAAACCTAATCCTAACCTACACACACCACATATACATCCTGCTTTTCCATCTTTACTAGGACTTTGCAATAACTTCAATTCACTGTTTATTCACTTCCATAGCCTTACCATTAACCTAAGCATAACCTTTACCAGAACATAGCTACTCCTAACCTACACTCAGTTCACACCTTAGATTTAAGCCAAACCCCTAACCCAAAAAAAGCAATTCCTCTTTTGGGACCTAGGCCTTGGGCACCAAAAGGAGCAGTGGGTCTTGACAATGTAGTATTTCTTGATAAAATGGGCTGTACAAAGTGAGATATGCTAAATCACACACATAAACACGCACACACGCCAGCATTACCATGGCAAAAATACAGTAAGGATCCAGATGATTCTTAACAAAATGGTTATATAACTATTGCGGCGCCAAGTCCTGTAGCTTCTCTAAGCCTGCGTCTTTATTCCTTTTCAGCCTTGGCTTTATTGCTTTCCAGCTGCACCTTTGTACAAGATGCCACTGAACACACGAGACGTTTGTAAGTAGCAGATAAGCAACTGTTTGCTGACTGTGAAAGCATGTCAGCTTTGTGGTAAACCAAAAAAAAAGTGAGATCTCATCCCTTTTCGCATCTTAATCAAAATCTCTACACTGCAAAGGAATTTTATACCTAATTAGACCCAGCCTACCCAATATATATATGAATTTTTCCCCCTGCCCCCTGCTGGTGTCTTTTCTTGCCCCGTTCCCCTCTAAATCCCTTCCAAAATGCTTTGACACTTGTAAGCTGATTTCTCGAGCCTCACCTCCCGGAGTTCCCTGGCCACATCCTTGAGCTCCTTGAGAATGCCTTCCAGCTGGTCGATCACCATCTTCATGTGGCTGCGGATGCGTTCTCTCGGGCTGGGGGTCTCAGAGGTGTCCCGGGCCGGAGCTCTGCTGAGGGACATCCTTTACAAAGCAACGTGGGGCCAGTGGCCAACAGGCTGAGGGCGTGGGGGAGCCGAGTCGGGGTCCATGTCTTTGGCTACGAGGAGCCTCAGTGCTACTGATCCGAACAGGGGCCCCGGCCACGCAGGGAGACCTCAACATCTTAAAAGCACCTGGGCAGCCGAAACGCCTTGTCTCGCCTGCACACTTGGCACAGGGTCACGCTCTGAAATCCATGCCTTCTGGCAGACACTTCCCCAGATGAAGAGAAAGTCAGCATGGGAAAAGTTGAAAGGAGTAAATCCATTGAAAAAGGAGAGAGAGGGGGGAAAAACACATGGGTTGAAGCTGGTGTGGAACTCTTACATAACCACGTTGAGCCAGCTCATCTCATGTGTCAAGTGTGTATATTTGAAATTGTTCCCAGGTAGGTGCTATTTTTGAAAACACCCGTCTACAAGGGGTAACGACTTTTCCTTTCCTGCACAATCCCGTTCACCTGGTGACATCACCGCAGACCGGCATAGAAAAGTAAAAGCAGCGGAGAGGTTCACGTCAATCCTTTTCAACGGTAAGTTTCATACACGGTAGCCTGAATAGAAAAAAATAGAAAATCCCAGCAGTGGCTCAGTTTTCACAATGATCTTTTTTTCTATTCTCCCAGCTAGCCAGAGGGGACAAGATTTGGCTTCTAAATATAGTCCCCCAGTGAGGGCTGCTGTCTATAAAGAGATAAACGATGGATTCTTTTTTGGAAAAAGGGGAATATTCCTCTTGTCCCCAGGAAAAGAATAAATATGATTCTCCTTAGAAATCAAAATGAACTTTGTCTAGCATCCATTATCTTCACAGATGGTGGTCTAACCCTTTTTTTTTTCTTTTTGGTCCATGAAAGATCTAAGGTGAAGGACTGGGGTTTTTTTATTTCCAAGCAGCATCCAATCTCTCTACCCCCCCTTCCTAAATGCGGAGCTCATTCCAGGTGATGTGGGATCAGAATGAAATGATTTCTAAGTCGGCAGAACGTGACTTGTGATGACAATTTGTGGAGGGATTACAAACGATCATGGTCCCGGTGAGACATATGAACGGGGGGGCCGGAAAGCAAATGAGTACCGTCCCCTGGAATCCGGGTGGCACATCGTCTTATGCAACATCGTTCTCCAACTCCTCTTCCAAAACACTGACCCACGGCGGTCCACAGGGGTGTGCCCAAAAACCAAGGGAGCAGAAAGAGAGAAAGAAAAAGAAAAAAAGGATTCTCTTGTCTCCTTCAGTTGTTGCTAAGGGAACCCAGTCTGCCTGCTTGTGCTGTGATTGGATAATTATTTTACTTCTTATCCATGTACTTAGTTTTCTCCACGGAGTCTCTTCAGAGGGGAAGGGATCTCTGTGCCATCCGGCAGCACAGGATAAATCCCATGAAAGCTTCCCGACGGAGCCCCGGCGAACGAACGGGTGGGGGAGACTCTCGCCAAACGCAGGGCGCTGCCACGGCCATGGGGTGCGCTGGCCAACTGCACATGACACCTGGACGGACAGACAGACAGACAGAGAGGAAATCCGTCACTCACTCTGACACGTCTCACCTGCCTCCCCTCATGTCCCCAACGGCACGAAAAACGGTGAGAGACCTGAGGACGGACACAGCGGCAGGAAGGATGTCTTGCAGCTTTCAAAAATACATCTCTTGCATCACCTCCACACGCACACACACCCAGGACACACACCTACTCACCTTCGCTGTACATCACTATGCTGTTGCTATGCCTAGAGCCCACTGTCCAGGCACAGCACGGTTACTTAAACTGCGCACAAAGCAGCCGGTTCTCCTGAGGTCCTTCTGTCGCACACAGTCACACTTCTCACCGTCTTGCTGTTCTCTCTTCCTCTCACTGTCTCTCACACAAAACCCACACATTCTCTCTGGTACTCACACACTCGCACTCTCTCTCTCTCTCTCACACACACACACACACACACACACACACACACACACACACGCAGAGTTCCTACCTCCCCCCACCCCCCACCCTTCCTCCCACTACTTACTGTCTTGACAGAGAGAGAAGCTTCTATCAGCAGGGTTATTTCACTCTGAGGTTGTGGCTCATCAGAGGAGTACAAGTGGAGGATGGAGCTGTGGAGGAGGAGGAAGAGGAGGAGGAGGTGGAGGAAGGGGGCATGAGATGGGAACGATGAATGGCCCTGATAGCACTCTGGAAAAAAGGAGAGAGAGAGAGAGAGAGAGAGAGAGAGAGAGAGAGGAGGCAAAAGATGACTAAGAGCCGGGGAGGCGAGGAGAAGTCCTACTTCGGATTGTGATGCGGCCGCTGCCGTCACTCAGACAATCGCGCTGCCGTAAAAGCGCTGCCACCCGTCATCCCATCTGGAGGCTGAACGTTGAGGGGGGGGAGGGGGGAAGCAGCGTGTTATTCTTGTGACATCCTCTCCCTCTCAATGTTTTTGGCCTGTTACTGTGTGCCTCTCTCTCTTCTCTGTCTCTCTCCCTCTTTCTCTCCAGCTCCCTCCGTCTCTGTCACTCTTTCTCCGTCCCTGTCTCTCTTGCCCCTGCACCCTCACTGTGTCCTCGCTGACTGCCGGATGAAGAGGAGCTGATGCCAGAGTTTATCGTGGAGCTCAGGCTCCTGCCAGCACCACTCGGCTCCTCGGCTCGGCTCTGTGGAGGAGGGGCTCGCTGCTTTAAAGGCGCAGCGTCTCATCCAGCACCTCCTCTCCTCTCCTCTCCTCTCCGCCACTGTCGACACTTCCTCGCTTATCTCCTCCCGCTCTGCCCGTCCAGCTTTTGTCACTGTTGTGTTGAGGGTGTTATCTCTCCTAAATCAACTTGAAGTCTTCCTCCGCTGCCTGCCAAGCAGCCCCCAGGGACCGAGTGTCCAAAGAGCCCTGGATGTTACATCATTAATAAACAAAGCAGGTTGGCGTTTGATGACCTCATCTAACTGACAGAAGTAGGTAGGGAGGGAGGAGTGACTTTTTCCTCTCCCTTACCTTCTTCATTAGGCCCTCAGTCGACAACAAAATCACAATCTTGTGCAAGATCAAAACCGAATTCAAAATTGTGAAGTTTTCACTTTCAAGAGGATGCTGGAGCCATAGATTGCTGTAAACAGAGGGCCCTCACGATGCCTCTGCGTAACTGTGAGGAGAGATGAGAGTCAGACGTAGGTTCAGGTGGGTCTTTCCTGTTGTTCTGTTTGTTCTGGTGTTCTCTGGTGGTTTCTGCCATTCGGATCAGAGGTTTGTTTGTGACTAAAAGTTTGTGTCACAAACACACTTAACCTATTATTGCAAACTTCAATGTATTTTATTTGATATATTGTGAACAAATCTGAGGAACAATCTGTCTAAAGAAACCAAAGAGAGTAGATCAATTTTAACTCTTTATATAAGCATTGTATTAAGGTATAACAAAGTATGTGGATGCTGTAAAGTGTTGCATCTTTACAAGGATAATATATAGTTTGTTTTTTTTTGTTTATATAGAAACATTAACTGTTTTGTGTTTAAAGATGTATCTTTATGGTTTATGGTTGATTGATGCTCACTTATGGTATAGCAATTTTTTTCCCTCCAACTACTCGTTTCAAATTCAAAATCGCGCTTACGTCAGCATGTGGCATGTTCACTTTAAACTGTAAATGGATGAAATAAGCAAACACGCAAGTAAATAAACAACAATAAACCCATTCAAAGCAGTGCTCAGTTTAAAAGTGGAACAGAAATGTACATAGTTGTCGAAATGTTTCTGAATATCTGAATACAATCAAAAGTCACCAATTGCAAGCAACCCGACGAGTTAAGAAAAACTACAAGTGTTTAATTTAATTGTGGTTTACATTAAATACATATAAGGTAAAAACAACACAGCAAGCAGGGTTAGATGAGAAAACACTATGCCAAGCTTTGAACATCTCACCAAACTGTGTTCAATTCATCACCCAAAAACAGAAAGAGTATGAATGCGTGCAAGGAAAATATTAATTGGAATTCTCGATGGAGCTGGTGATCAACATCTTGGTCGGGAAGGTAAGTTGACAGGATAGCCTTTGGGTTGTACTCTCCATAAATCTGGTCTTTGTTGAAAAGCGACACCAAGGCGATTATTTGAAACAAATGATGAGCGTTAGGGAGCTCAGGGGCTGTGACTGAAGGAGCTCTGGTCAGTTAAACGTTCATATCACATGCATGTGGAGAACAATGGACATTGCAAATTACCCAGTACACACCGTCAACACAGTGAAACATGGAGCTGACAGCATCATGCTGGGAAGATAACTTACCTAAGCAGGGAATAGGAAACTGGTCACAGTTATGGGGGAATGGATAGATTTAATACAGAGCTTAAAAAAAAAGCAAATTAAAAGGACACGTGGGAGAAGCAGCTGAATCATTTCGCCGCAGAAATGAGTACGTACGAGTGAAGACCCGTCCATGGAAGCGGGTATTAATAACGGCGTCCGTTTTTCATGATTTAGAAAA
>CAEFZX010027370.1:0-22212 GCA_903066825.1 Alfaro cultratus | reverse complement strand
TTCATACCTTGTCATACGGCACTACACTATCTGATGATTTTTGTTAGCAGAGATCCTTTCTCTTTCCCATATTGCTTGAAACCTGTGGCCTGCTTAATAATGTGGAACATCCTTCTTAAGTAGATTTCTTTTAATTGAGCTCACTACACAAACTAATCAACTCAGCTCTCTGAAATTAATTATACGTAGTGATTCAAAAAGTCCTGACACACAATACCGTCTATAAATTTGATAGCACAAGAAAAAATTTTATCTTCATGACACTTTAATCCAATTTGCATAATAATTTGGAACACGTTTGCTGCAACTACAGCTGCAAATCTGCGTATTTTTTCACACACAGAAAAAAATAATTCAAGGCGACAGAATCTAAGTTTGATTTAGGTCTGGACATTGACTGGGCCATTATAACATAAAAATGTTTTTCTAGATGGTACACTTCTGCCTCCATGTCTAATATCTGTATTTAGCTCTTTCCATCCTCACATCAACTCTGATCAGCTTCCTTTTCCTTGCTTAGAAAGTGTCCCCACAGCATAACGCAGTCACCACCATGTTTCACACAAAGCTTAGAGCTTGTTTTCAATGTATCTTGATTTTCTTTTAGCTATCCTTCCATTAAGTTTGTCACAAACAGATTGTCCCACCTGAGCTGGAGATCTCTGGTGGTCCCCCAGAGTTACCACGGCCTTTCTGGCTGCTGCTCTGTTTCCTCGCCCATTTAGGTGCATGGTCATGTTTTGGCAGGCTTGCTGTTGTCTTGATTTCTTGCAAGACACGAAGAAGTGAGGCAGAGTAGTCACAAAAAGATATGTATTAATAACACAAGTTCAGAACTTACTTACTCTGGTCTTCACAGTCAAGAAAGGTCCCAGGTTACATCAACAGGGTAGACCAGGTCTTTCAAAGGATGCAGCCCCTGAATTTGGACACAACCAAGGATATACTCTTTCCATTTTCAAACAATGAGTTGGACAGCTCTCACAAAATGATCAAAACTTAGAATATTGTTTAAAACCCAGCCCTGCTTAAAGCCTCTCCATTTCTTTATCCCTGAGCAATCTGATGTTTTCCTTGGTTTTTGTTAACCAAATCACACACAATTGCTAACAAAGTGATTTATGAATGCAACTGCTTCCACTAGGTTTTATTTTGGAATGTGAATGTAAAGGGGAGCTAAATATAGTTTGCTGGAAGTGTGAGTCCTGCTTAAAATTTAAGGAAAAGAAATACACACTAATTTTACAGAACCCTAGTAATATCATCATCATTTGCACTTTAGAAAACAGTATTATTACTATTCCTTCTTTTAGCCCTTGTGCTGCATTCTATAAATCTATAAATAGAAAGCATTTTCCAGCTATTTCTGCCGAGTATCCATTAGTTTGAGAGATTGACAGAAATAAAACTAGTGAGAGAGCAGACTGGGTTAAGACTACACAACATTACAACCAGTAATTCTGGCTGCCTATTAGATTTATCTGTTGCAGGCTGAAGGAGAGCACATACTTTGTCTTCAGACATGAAAACAGCATCTCAAGTGTTACAATTCCAGAGGGGGTAAAGTGGAATTGCTGTTTTTACATTTCTGTAGCATTTTTTGCCCATAAGGAATATGGATAACAAATGAAATATTCAGCCACATTGTCTGATTTATCTCTTTTATTATCTGCAAATATCACCCTGGCAATTTAAAGGATAGCTCGCTTTATTCTGGGCCTTTTCGCTGGGGGCCTGACAACCTATCAACGTTATACAGCTTAAACAGGTCAGGATTGCATGAGCATTCCTATGTGAGAGGTTTTGAGCTTGCAGAATTTCTAAATAGAAACCACAAATAGAGAAGGCAAAAGGAAAAAAACAGGAAGCATTTTAGAGGAAGCTACAGAGCTATCTCACTGGCAAAATGATAAATTTGCACAGCGTCTATTTTTCAATTGGAGGAACAGAATCATATTCATTTTAATTTATCTGGAAACTTCTCTAAATTTCTCAGAATGTAAATAAATGAACTCTTCTTGAGAAGGTGGCTAAGAGACAGAGGCTGGGGTCTAGCTAAAGTTTTTGAAGCATCCAGGGCTCCATTTTGTCTGGAAGCACTGAAATATAAAGTCTATTTTGCAATTCTACACACAACATATCCTTAATACATTAATATTAAAACACCTTTAAAATTAGGAATTATGTGTTCATACCTTACATCAAATTCAATTGATATCAAAATGGTTGAAGGGATAATCAAAACTATGTATTAAAATGGACCAGTTTCTCTGCACGGAAAGAAACTTCTACATTATTTCTACAGTCTAAAGGTCAGCGTGGGTCTTAAGTTTGATGGTTTTAACCAAACACCAGTTAGAATGAATCAAATATCCAGGAATTCATTGTCTGCCCACTGGCCCACTGGTGGGCAACCTGGTGTACAACCTGGAAGGGTTGCCAGTTCATCCCATGGCAACACAGAGACACAGAGGACAAGCAACCATGCACACATTCGCACTTCGGGACATTTAGAAAGACCAATAATCTTACATTCATGTTATTGCATTGTGGGACTAAGTCGGAGTACCCAACTATATTAGTGCGGGAATTTCGGATATGGTGTTCATTTCTGTTTCTTGAAGGAGTTTGTTGTCTGCTTCTAATCACATTGGTGTTTGTTGAGCAGGGTGGCTCCTCGGAGATCTACACTCTGTCTCTGAAGAGAGATTGAAAAGAATCTCATTGTATAAAGGTACCAGTTCAGAGAAGTTAAAAAGTTCTGAACAGTTACAAAGTGCTGCAATGCCACATATACACTGTGTCACAGTGAAGACATAGCATATCACAACTGGGTTTTTCAAAAGATTTGGCGGTCAATGGAAATGCAAAGAGGCTGACAGTAACACAAAGGGAGCTAAAGGGATTTCTAACAATTGGTTGTTTTGCATGAAACAAAAATCTTCTGTGTTTTTCATATATCAGAAACAGAGCAAAAACCTCCCAGAGCCTTGTGCTATGGTCTGACGAAACTAATATCAAAAGGTTTCGCCTCACCAAAGAACACCAGGCCCACCACCATGGTGGAGGGGCCATCATGCTGTGGGGTTTTGTTCAGATGGAGTTGTGGTTTTGCCAAGGTGGATGTCATTTTTAACAGTTCCAAATACCGGACCACAGATCCTCTCATTTCTGCCAAAAAGAATAAAAAATGAAAATAGATTTTATTGTTTGTTTATGTTTCTGCAATGAGTTTTATTTGTTGAGTAAAACTCCATCATATTAAATGGATATTAACGTCTGATCCCTTGCCTATTTTACTCAAATCTGGTAACTGAGAAAGTCTTAATACTTCAGTCTCTATAGGTTTTTCTTTGATAAAGTTAGAAGAAACATATCATACCGCCATATTATTTATTTTTACCACATAAAAAAGGTGTTGAAATAAACATTTCTGAATGTTCCATTGTTGTTGGCTAGTAAGTGAGACAAATTTTATAGTAACATGCTGCAAAAACAGCACCGTCAGTAAAAACGTATTGTAAACTTGGCTGAGAAGCTCAGGGAGGGTTTGCCCTATGACCTTGAAAGAAACCCTCTGCTGCAGGTGTCCCTGTTCCTTCCAGATACTCTGCCACCCCTCCTCCCCTCCTCCTCTCCGCATTCCCAAACACACCGCTTGGCTAAAGATAGTTATTCCACCTTGAACCGATCTGTTTCGCCTCCCCTGAGAGCAAAGGTCCCTCCTGTGAAACCTCATACGGTACAGCATTTCTTACTTCCTAAAAGGGGAATGAAATGGCAGGGGAGAATATTCAGCAAGCCTCACTTTAAATCAAGATAAAAGACTGAAATGAAAAATAATAGGAGGAACAAACCCCTGGATAGCCCGGGGCTCCTAATGGAAACACATGGCTGAAGGCTGAGGAGTTGTCAGCAGCCAACAATGTGCCGTTCCTTTCTTGATAATCTGGTCTGCCATGAAATTAGAATAGCAAATACCTCCTGACAAAGATACATGTTCCTTTTCCTTTGTGAAACCATTAAAGAAAGAGGGAAAAAAAAATCAAGTAGTGACTCTGAATACCACATAACTTCAATTTAAATTTACACCGCTACGCAAAGAGAAGTGATATGCACTCAAAAATTTTAATAACCTATTAAGTTACGACTTCAATTTCATTTTATGAATATTTTCCTAGGGGAGCACAGCCATCACCAGAGAAAGATCGAAATTTAAAAAAGATAAATAGTGCCATTAATCTACAACATTTCTCTTCCATTATCCCTGAAAATGAGGAGTTATTTTTGCTCAGATCCTCACGTAATTAGCTCCTTACACTTGACTCACTAGCCAGAAAATGACCATGTTCAGAAAATTAAAAATTTGTCATTAAGTGGAATTTAACATAATATCATTTATCTTTATATATTCCTCGGATGACAAGAGGCAGCCTTGGATGTTGATCAGGGTTTTGTATTGCAGGACTTGTGACTTTGAAAGGAGCAGTACTGTGTAATCTTACCACGTGAATATCGGAGATTTTAACTGCTTTCACGTGGAAAATTTATCCTACTAATGGCGCTGTCATTTAAAATAGGGAATTGCCATTTGTGCTCAAATGAGAGGGGGAATGAAACACTGTGTTATATTGTTGCAGTCTATTATGAAGACAGATGTTAACAACTAGTTATGTGTCCACTTTGGTTTCAAAAAGCGAGCTGTGTACTTACTTTTCATATAAAAAGCTTTCTAAAAATTTATTCTTATGAAGAGGGACCAAACAGGTCCTATGGATAAAGCACACAATTTGAATAAAATATGCACAAAATATATATTTTTTCAAATATCTGACTAAACTAATCTGGGTCATGTGAGCACAACAATGTATGTTTTCCTGGTGTTTGCTGAATATTTTTTATTTTGAACATTGTAATAGGTGGATGGTATCTTTAAGATCCCTTGTCCTGGAGCAGAACTCAAGTCATGTCATTAAATATTTCGCACACATTGCACTCACCTCCACACCCCATTTCCTTGTGGAGCATGCGCTCTTCGTCACAGTAGCAAGTCAAGCCCAGTGTTTTCCGGTTACAACGCCCCTTTGAAAGTTTTGAGAGGAAGCGCGGCAAAGGGAGCGTCAGCGACAGCTTGTTCTGAATCGTCTGACAACTTGCCTGGCTTCAAACAGAAGCGCTTCTCTTTGGACCAAGTGTCTTTTCAAACCGTAAGTCATAAAAACCTGTCTATATCTGCGTCTGCTTGTACAAGTTGCTAAATTGTGTGTTAGCTAGTAGAGCATTGTTGTTCGAAACTCTGTTGTGGATTGCCTGTAAAGTGCGGAGTGGAGTTTTTTTTTGGTACTTTTTTTTGGATGGATTGAACTGGTGAGGGAAAAAACCTGGACTGGATTATTTTGTTTTGAACTGACGTTAACCGAATAAAACATAAGCTATGTCCCTCTTTAAGATAAAGAATTGATTATTATTGTATAGGTAGTTTTTTTTTCTCTGTGTGTAAATTCATTTGAGTCTTGTGGGAAAAAATAGTGGCTGTTAGGTTTGTTTCATTTAATGTATAGGGTAATAAGCACTTATCTGTTTAACATCCTTTGTGCAGGTTTTGTGTCCAACGGTAAACAAATATCAACATACCTCTTATTTGTCAGGAGAGAGAACTGGTTGGCTTCCCAAAAACTTGATTACACATATTCATCACACTACCACTGTCACCCCTAAACATGGAGTATAGGACATAAGGCTTCCATGGCTAGGGTTGGGAAACGCAGGCTATACCAATCCCATTACCAATACACAATAAGTACCCTTGATTGGTCTTGAAATTTTACATGTGACGTTTGTCATATACTTAAACTCAAATACACACAACACTGTTTTGCTAATTTTGGCCTTCATTTGCTTTCTTTGCATGTGAAAATGAAGTGCGATTTTGGTTCACCTATGACCGGCAGTCATAAAATGGCATGCTATCTAAATTCTAAAAAGGAAGTTGTTAAGACTGGAGTATATTTGTGTAATAGTTGCAAAAAATAATAACTTCTTCTTGGGCTATAAAGTTAATGACAAAATTACTTTGGAGATACAAATGTAAATCCGATCACGATGCATTTAAAATGATGTAATCAACAACTGAAACATACGGAGAACAATTTGGAGGGGAGTTTCTGTTCTGTGTGGTTCTGTCATTTACTTAGTTCAATACAAAAACATGTTGGTCATCATCTCACAACACAGCAGGCTATCCATTAAGATCTAATTGATCATCAGATAGAATGGAAGGAAGAAATGGAGTTGATAATGGTGAGAGAAACCATTTTGTCTCACTCCCATTACAGAGTAACAACATTCTTGTTTAGTTATTATTCTCCTGTGACTATGAAAACACAAACTGAAGGGCCACATGCTGCACTCCACTTTCCCACTGAAAAACTTTCAGTTCTCATAATAGACCTGGGAAATTTCATAAGCCATTAGATGCATGTACACTGACAATTTTATTTTTTTTAAAAATCTATTTTACTGAAAATAAGTAAAACAGCTCAAATGAAGGAAAAAGTATGAGATTAATATTCACTCTTCATTAATTTGACACCATCTTATACCCTCAGGTAAATTATCACCATACACATCTAACCATACAAGTAGTCAAATGAGAATGTCACTTCAATAAGATTATGCTGCCTCTCACCCCTACATGTTTTCCTAAAATATTAATGAGATTTAAAGCTATAACATTTCATATTAGTACTTTCACCACAATGAATCATTGTGGGACTTCTTTTCCCCCTGATACAGTATGAAGGCATTGACCTCAATTAGACTGGAGTCGATTAATTTCACCACATTTAGAAATTATTTGAGGAGATCCACTGAAATCATGTCTGAGTTAACTGGAAAAGCATTCACATCTGGTACATTTTACAATAAATGACATTTGCAAAAAATCTTATTTAGCCAGAAGAAAGAGATTCTAGCAGGCCTCAGGGTAAAATCTGCATTCAGTCATATTGAATAAAAACTACGTTCTTCCTGCTGAATCAATCCTTGTTATATTTAAACTTCATGCTGGGATTCAAAGTCAGATTCCTAGGATATGTTTCAGGCTCTCCTCTAGTTTAGGGGTCACAGCCACAAGAAAGTGCTTGTATCAAAATAAATTTAGAAAAGTTAAAAGGATGTGAATCCTTTGTTTGCGGTACTGTGAGGTTACAGTAAGATTTCAGTACCTATAAAACTATGGCGATCACTGCACACTTTATAGAACACAGAAATGTGTTATGAATTGACATTTTGAATGTGGCAACAAGAATGTTGGTTGACAGATACTAGGAAAGCATGAGCCTGGTAATCAATCACATGTTATGGCAAAAAAAAAAAGTACAATTGTAAGACTGCAACAAAGTCACTGCTAACATTTCTTACCATGTCTCCCTCTGCAACAAAACCAAGCAACCTTACATGCATACCACACATCCATTCAGCTCCCCAGGGCCCAAACCAATCTCTCCTGTCTTTATGTAGGCAGTGTCTCTGCTTCAAACTGCAGCAGCCATCAAAGTCATTAATCCATCTGCCGAACATGACTATGACTGATCTCGTTGCCAAACAATCAATTTGTACCTCTCTCCCACTCACTCCTCTGGTGTGGAAGTACAAAATATCATGAAATAGTATCAATGGTATAGTTCCAGCACAATGAAATAATAGAGTAATAAGGCAATCACTGTTTGACCTTGGAGGACAGTTAATTCATCTGTCCATCTGTCTTAATTATTTCTTCTGAAATAGATACAGAAGACAACCTGAACATTTCATTCATCCTTAGATGACATTTCCATTTTTTATCTGAAGGGAGATACCATTTTTCTTTTGGGGTGCTGCATTTCTTGCCCATCATGATTTTTCAGGATTGGTCAAAAAAAAAAAAAAAGACATGAATGAAGATGAATCAGTTTGCTGAACTTAAATCTCGAGGTCAGGGCCAAGTAAGTGAAGACTAAAGAGAGAAAGCTGAATGTGAACCTTTGTGAGAGCAGTTTACAGCACATAAAACAATACTCAACAGAGTGCAAAGCATACCAAAAAAAAGTTGCATTGAATAAAATTAAAAAGAAAATCCTCGGGTCCAATGGGGAATCAAAAATAACACAGAACTAGTCTATGATGGCAGGACAGGATGAACAGGCACTGAATGACAAAACCAAGTAGGAGACAGGCCTTGACCGTATGCAGCTGCGACACAGAGGGAAACCCACTAGGTAGATCCAGAAACACAGAAGTAAACAGCAGAGGCACAAAACTCTGTAAACAGGAAGTAAAATATAGCAGATTATTGACCAAATGCTAAGAAAAAAACAACAGAAATTCAGGAACTAACATCAAGCAAATGCAACTTAAAACTAAGCAGAATACAAAGGAATATCAAATAATATAATGAACTACAAGGAATCTTACACTTAAGAATTGGACTGAATATAAAAAGACTGATAAATCCTAAAATAAAGAGAAACCCAAGACCAAAATTCATGAGACTTTTCATGCACAAAATTGTGGACAATAAAGCTCATTCTGATCCTGATACTTTTAAGGTCTTTGTAAACACTTCCTTCAAAGATTTATATGGTGAATGACGTGGATCGCATATTATAATACTAAATAAACCAACTCTTAAAAAGAAATCTGACCCAGACCCTCAGCGTTAGAGGGCCTGGGTAATTTATGTAATCAGAAAAAAAAAACATTAATTTAATTTTCATATTTAAGTTTTGCAAAAGCAAGGTTAGGTCAAACCCAACTTTACCTTTGGACCTTTTCAGTAGGAGTTTGGTCTTTGAAGAACTTTTCACAGTCTGATTTTTTTTCCTTTGCATCTAGGATGCATTGACAAGTAAAGACCTCTAAAGTGGGTAATAGCTGAAGTGAAGTTTGTTGGTGAAGTGAAATCTGTGCCTCTGCCTGTCCTTCAGGGCTAACTCACTGAAGTCTGAAGCTGACTGCTGTCACTAAGCAGCAGTTGGAGGGACTTGTGGCTTGTCAGTCTCAGATGGTTGTTTTCAGCGGGAGTTTGGTGTGTGACAGATGATTCAAAACCGAAGTGAATCATCTGACTGCCAGTCACTGAAAGACCCAGGCTTTGATGTAAAATGAAGTCAGAGAACATCCTTTTCTCTTTTTCACACTTATTCATATTTCATATTTGCTAAGGTTAACTGTAAAAAGGAGATTTATTTCATCAGCTCAAACCACAGTACATTTTTTCTAATTAAGGGAAGCTTTCCTTTTTCATATCATCAACAGGGTGTTCCAGAAGAATGAAAAATCCTTGAAATTTTCTCCTTTTGATCATGCTACAACCACAAATTCAGTGTTTTCAGTTGGACTTTATTTGATCAGCACAAAGAAGCGCTCTGTTGTAAATGTAAAATCAGACATCCTTTTTAACGTTTGGTGGTTTTACTTTGTAGAACCAGTTTTTATGACAATTCCAGATGCAAGTGGATTATGTCTCTAACAGCTCTGTCATTTTTCCAGCCACCAACAGATTTTCGTCCAGGATTAATCAGTATTTAGCTTTGTCATCCCATCATCTCTGAACAGTTTCACTGTGCTCCTAAGGAACACCTACACCGCAGCATGACCCTGCCTCCACCTTGTGTCACTGGGTGCGTGCAGTGTTTGTTTTACTTTGGGTTTGCTGTGCAAAACCCATTTAAATTTTGGAAGAAAGGGTTGTACAGTGCTATGCGAAATGTTTAATACCCAAAATGTGTATAAACACACATTTCAGATTTTTTTTTTTTGTTTAAAGAAAAGGAAATAATTTCTCTATCACCTAAAATCACAATAGAAACAAAAATACAGTACAATTTATGGCTGTAATGTTTCAAAAATATTACAAAGTTTAAGCAATATTGGGACTTTTTCAAAGTACTAAACCATAATGCCTGGACCAGCATGAAGATTTTGAATAACAGACCAAAAACAGAGAAAATGGGCACAGAAAAGAACAGTGAGTTTGATGCGTCCCTTTTGGATGTTTCAGGCTTCCAGCAGCCTCACGGATAAAGACGCCTACAGTGAGCCGTGCGAGAATGCAAAGCAGGCCATCTGATAGCAGCGAGCAGAAGGTAGAAAAGGGGGTGTGTGTCTGATGAGAGGCGGCCTAGGAGCATTTGTCAGGAGGCAGCGACAAAAGGAGGGGTTGAAGGGGCCTTGCTCGCCACTATTCAGAGACAATTTGTAAGCCTGGCTGTTGAAGTCAGGCCAAAGACTTGCGAACAGCTGGAGCCCCGCCGTGATTGATAAATGTGGGCCTCAAAGAACTTCATTTTGATATGAATGAAGACAAAAGCATGACAACATTCGGCGAGCGTTTAATATTACCGTCATTAAGTGGCGACGGTGGACGAGTGCCCTGTCGTCAGCTGGGAATACACAGTGCCAAAAGGGAGGTCCTCTTGGTAATTAACATTTTTATAGCAAAAAAACCTATTTTGGAACAGATTTGTAATTAATTCAGGTTTCAAGCTTATTAAAAGAACACTTAATCTGCTTTTAGAGGTTTACATTACACAAAGGAGTAATTATCAGAAAGCAATATCTCTCTGATGGCAAAGCCATGCATTTTGAGACAATTTCTTAAAAGATTTTTCTTTTTAAAGTTTCATAATGCTTTGGAAGTCCTGTGATCTGATTCCACGCAGGACATTTTGTCATTCTAATCACCCCATAACCAATTTACAGCATGTATCGACTGTGCGCCATAAAGAGATGTTGCTGTTCTCCGTCACAGGCTTTTGCAGACGTTGTGACCCATGCTCACATGGGTCAGTGCAAACGTGGCTGACCAGCTCTGATACATGCACTTACTAGGTTCACTGGCTGTTAAACCTCTTTATTAACACCTGATTTATTTTTCATCACACCTAAAATAAAAAATTCCTTCCAGTTGGGAATTTTGTGAAACAAGGAAATTCATTCCCTTTTGCCTATTGATTGCACATTTTCAAATAAAGCGTTTTCTCAAAATAGGGTGGGATTTTTCATCTGTTTTATAGAACTGAGAGTAAACTATGCACATCCATCCCTGACCTATTTAATGGCTGAATAGTGCCAAAGACCTACTTGAGTAAAATTGAAAAGTTTTCCACCATTAAGTGATATATATGGCTGTGACTGAAGTCCATAAAAATTGAGAATTGTTCTGTTTTAATTTAAATTCCATCCGAGACACTCCTCAAAGTGACAAAGGGGGGACATCCATCCGGTAATACAGTTGAGAATTTGCTGCCAGGACTCACAATGAATGAGTGACTACTGATGAAGTTTGAAATAAAAAAAAAATAACTCCATCAGGTCCTGGTTTCTACATCACTTCAGTGGAGGATGGGATGGAGAAAGGAGAGGGGAGTGGGCTTTTTCTAGGTTTCCATGGAGAGAGGCACCTTTCTCAATATTCAGAATCCCAGTGTTCTGTGCCGACTTTCAAAAGGAGATCAATCTCACTTTGAAGCGCTGGAGACTTCATTTGTTTGTGAAGGATGTGAGGTGCTGCCTAAATGACTACGCCAATTCTTCAAAACCCACTTGCAGTTGACACCCGGTGGCTCTGAATTCATTGTGCCTTTTTTTTATTATTTTGAGGGTGAGGGGGTGTAGTCAAGTTCACAGACACATGACTGAGTCCAGCATTCTGACAATAGAAGGTTTACCCTGTTGGCAGATCTATTTTCTCCAAAAGATAAGATGAGGTCAGAAATGGGGACTGCACTCAGAAAATGCATAAACGCACAAGAAATGCTCCATTAAAAACAACTAACGTTTACCTTAAGCAGTAAACAATGTTTAGGCATAAACATACCATCTTTGTTAAAAATAGATAACATAGAATGTTGTCTAAATCTAATAAATATAATATATATATAGTTTGATTACTGTGTCAAAAAGCAGAATAATTGTAAAATATTTCTAGTCTTTCCTAAAGATTTCTAACAGAAATTTGCCAATCAGGCTTTTTATGTCTTAGACCAGTTTTCTTGGAGGTTTGAGCTGCTCATACAGCTTCATTTACTTTTCAAAGACTAAAACACATAAATGAAAAAATATATGTTCATAGGATTCTTTACATGGGTCATAGATTTGAGTGCAACTGAAAATCAAAGAACTACAAATTTAACTGTGTTTATACATAGATTTATAACCGTTACCTGATTTTTATCTGGTTTGAGAGAAATGCATCAAAGGAAATTGTGGTATTCTTTGTTTTGGTGTCCTTCATAAAATGGGCGATAAATATGATTCTTCATTGATAAGCAACAAAAAAATGTCTGATTCCCTTCCCAGCCCAATAGAGTAAGGCATCTTTTTAATTTTAAGCTAAATAATCCTAAAAAATGGGACCAAATAAATATGCCACTAGAAATATGTTATTTTTATTTATTTATTTTAATCTTTTTATTTGCTAATGTAATACTGAAATGTCTCTGACATGTTTAATAGTTTTCTATTCACAGAAACGTTCAAAATCTGATTTTTTTCTTTTATTTTTTGCCAACATTGTTGGACATTTGGTCATACAGGTTGAAAAGAAAAACAAACCATAATATTGTTAAATGCTTAATTATTCTATAATAAACACATAATAATGTATTGAAAATTAAAAGGAACTTAAAACTGTTTGCAATAACCCTAGCTAGCCAGAATTATATGATTTTTTTACCCATCAATAAAGAGTAAATGTAACAGTTATGACATTAATGGTTTTTACACCACAATGTTTAAAAAAATAAATAAATAATAAAATAGCATAACAAATGCTAAAATAAAACGGGGTAAGAGGTTCAGAGAGGAAAATCTCATTCAGTCTCAAGAATAAAATCATTCCTTGGTGAGTAATCTCACATTTAGAGGGGGAAAAACTGTGACTTTATCAAAAATTTAAACATTTGCCATCAGTCAATGACGTTACATTACATGACCATTCAAATTAGTTAGGGAAACGCACAACATGAAGCAAAAAATTCTCACACATAATAGTCAAAATATTCTTTGCTTGTTTCACCCAAGACTTCCCTTTTAATTTTTGTCCCGTTTCTGTAATCCAGGGCAGGTCAAATCACCAGCCTTGATCAGCCAGATCTAAACTTGCTGGTCATGCTGGTTAGCCAATAGAAAACAAAATCTAGTAACTGTAGTAAAAATCCTGTGGTTGAAACATAATTTATCATTTAAAGTTAACAAATCATAGATTATTTTAAAATGCTTCCTGAATCAGAAACATAGTGTGGAACCATTTAAATATGAGGCATGGATTAACAGGCATTCTCAGAATATTTATTTCAATCATAACGCTTCGGGGTTATAATAACATTAATACATTTTGAAGATTCATGAGTAATAAATTGTTTGGTCATTCAAAAGGTTATCTGAGGATATTCGAATAAACACATAAATACGTGTGAAAGGTCAGATTTGACACGTTTGTGGTGACTTCAGATTAATTATATCAGAACGTACTGAGAAGAAGGCTTTAATAAAAATACAATAAATGGTAATTAACTTTGTGAAAATAGTATTTGTTTTCAGTACTTTAAAGCATGACTACTTCCTCATAGGTTTGAAACTATATATTTTTCTATTAAAGCCTGTTGAGTATGTTTATTTGATTACAACCCACACTTTTTTATTAGATTAGCCACAGCACACTTTTAAAGAAAACAAACAAACCTTGTATAATAAGTAATGTAAATATGTTTTCAGTGATTTTTATTTGAAGCAGAGTAAACATTTCTGCTGCTTAATACAGTTACATCATCTGTTATGAATAGTGGTCTGATTTCCAGCATTACTAGGAACTTCCTGAGTGGCCCGGGCTTAAGGAGCAGCACGCTGAGCCATTCTTCTCCCAGTTTTAGCGACGCAATGGCCCATTCCTTTCCCTCACAGTGTGTTTAAGAGGACCCTCCATGTCTGCTCAGTTGTGCCTGGTTTACCAACACTATTGATTGCAGGTGATGTTCTGGACAGAGTCCATCTGACCTCTGTAGAGGCTTAAATACATCATTGTCCAGAGAGCGGCCTCCTGAGACTTCAGTTATACTGTGTGTGCAGCACTGATGAAGTGGCAACACACACAAAAAAAAAAGTCAAGAGGACACATGGATAAGCACTTCTCACTCCTTTTCACCGCTCTGCAAAATCTAAAAATACAGCTGGAAGAAAGATAACAACTCCGCATCGGCTTTTTCCTCAGCGAAGCGGCTCGGACATTTGTCGGCTGGACACAGAAAATGTGATAAGAGGAAGCTGAGCCGTATCAAAGCATGTTGTGATTATATCTTTCTTCTCTTATCATCGTTATCAGGCTGATCTGTTCGTCTTTGTTGCTTTGCTGTGAGTTCTAATTGGTTTTATTAATCAGTAATCATGTTAACACTCTCGCTAATCTGTGTTGCAACCATTTGTTTCATATACACCTCAGAGGCATTGATGGAAATCCAATGAGACATAAGTTTACCTGCCATGAAAGTACCTCAGCAGCAGCCATCAGCACAGTATAAGGGGCTAAGGGGGTAGACTTTAAATTAATTAACAACAAAGCTCTTGTAGCACTTTATTTCTATAAACAAACATTCTAATGCATGGTAATTAATTAAATATGCCAAGCTTCCTCTCTTTTCTTTCTTAGTTTTGTTCCTGTTGTATTGTTTTGAATGTTTACCTCTAGTTAGGGGGCATAACTGGTTGACATGTCAGTCCATGATTGAAGGATGAGATTCATGTTTTGTCTTATTTTTTTATAATGAGCCTAATTTGTAAAATTACAGTATTTTATTCTGAGAATTAGAATTGAGCTCAAAGATCTAACTATTTACCATTTGAGATTTTGCTGTTGATGTTAACTGTGCACTCACTTTGTTTTTCTTTCTTTAGAAAGTACTCCTAGGTCTCCTCCATTTTCCCCAAAACACAAGCAATCAGATGAACAAATAAAAAAAAAGATAATCTCTTTTGTTTTTCTTTTTCTACTCAGCTGGAGAAAGTTATGGCTCATTATTGCATTTTCTTGGTTTAAACCTTTGCTTAACCCTTTAATGGATTTATATTCACCTGGTGACAATGTTATTAGAGCTGTGCATCATTTGTGTAGTTGTGGTAACTAATCTTATTACCTTGTTATACTGTGAGCTAGAAGGAGCATGCAGACATGAAATAAGCAAGGCCCAAAGATGGAACCTTGGGGCACCTCTCATGTAAAGTACACAAAGACTTCACAAAGAAGTCCCTGTTCCTTAGATAAGACTCAAACCAGTCAAGTGCTGTTCCCGAAAGTTCAACCCAGCACTCCAGTCGCACAACAAGATGCCTCTTTTTGTTTTCCAGATTCCCATTTTATATCTGCACTGCTCAAATGCCCAGCTCTGCATCAGAGATGCTCATGGTTGATGATTTTCAAATTTATTCACGACTCTTCCAAATGAAGGGCACAAAAGGCTGAGCAATCAGTCCAAGGCTGGCTGCTTTTGGCCCAGAGAGAAGAGCGATACTTTGCAAGTGGAAGGCAAGCATGGCTGATCTGAATCATGAAGAATAATGTTTAGCCTGGCACATGATTAGGGATGTTAATTTCTTTGCAGTGGGGGTAGGGGCAAAGGGGGCTGGCACTTGGTGATGTCACTTTGGCTATTTGAACAATCTGGCAGGCCCAATGCTGGCAAAAAAACACTGCTCAATTTGCTGGGGCTCCTGCTCCATTTGCCTGTTAATGAGCGCTGTTGTTGGAGGTACCCATGTGTACCATGTCATGAGGCGAGCAGGCAGCACCTTCACCTGACGCTCTGACCACAAAGGAAAATGGCAGCCGCTGTGACAGATGTTTCTGCAGTCCTGGGGAGGAGGCCATGAGAGACCTGTACAGTCAGAGGGCCTGGATGAATCGCTTGCAACAACTGCTGCGACATGTGTTCGCCTCTGTGTACATCCAGCTCACTCTGAAACAAGGAGGCAGCGCTTTCTTCAAAACGACAACAAAAACAACACTCAAATGTCACTGTGACTAAATGAAGATGTGATCAAATTGACATCTAAAACAGTATGTGTGGACATTCTTTTTTTTTTTTTTTTAAGAAAACCCAAGAGCATATTTCAGTTTAAAGCATAAAGTGTTGTGTCCTGGTGTTTTATTCAGAGGGAGGAGCCCTCAGTGTCACAGGATTAATGGTCAGGGTAAACTCATTACGCTACAGCATGACAATAGCACTTAATTACTAATGAAAGGATTGGCACACTGCAGCCTGTGGATTACTTGATCTATCACTGAATAAACCATCAAAGTGGCTCATTTTAAGCTTAAAATGTTACTTTGACAAGGGATGTTGAGAAACAAGTTTTTTTGTAGCTTTGATTAGAAGCAGGGAGAAGGAACTTGGTGCTAAGACTATGCTTGCATGACGGTCATTTTGAGTGTAGATTGTAACACCAACATAGCAGATTTAATACTTACTCCTTCAGTCTTGCTCTTAAACAGCTGGTGCTGTCACTGTGGAAAATCAATGCAATACAGGAAGTAGCAGCTAAAGAGAAGCAAGTCCATTCCAGAAGTCCTCACAGCCTTGAAACTCATCCATATATTTTGAGACTAAAATATATGATTTCCTTCGACAGACCAACATAAAGTAGCACATGTCAAGTTATTATGTGTTTTTGTTAATTATGTCTTAGTTAACAATGTACCCAGAATTTCAGGATGGCCTTTCAGTTTAGTTGGTTGGCCAAGTTTCAAAATGTTTTCAGTTTTGCTATTTTCTTTCTGTTTCTTGTATTTTGTTCTCTACCAAACCTCTTAGGCCTTTCACACTACAACTGTATTTATAATGAGATTAGATTACACACACACACACACACACACGGACTATATTTTCTTTGTAGCTGACTTCTATGGAGTGTCATTTTCACTGGATTTTGTTCAGCAAAATTGAAAACAAATGCATGTCACACTTTTCAGAATATTGGTAAAGAAAAATAACTGAATATTTTTCTTTAATTTGACAATTATTCTATGGCTTGTGGGTTTATTGCATACATCCTCTACAAAACAGATTGAAGTTTGAGGGTACAACATTATAAAATTGCAAATATATAAGGAATATTAGTATTTTTGAAAAATATTTGTACTTAATATAAAAGAATATCAACATAAACTCTGAAAACAGAGTTGCCAACACATTGAATGAAATGTGTCAGTAGTTCTTCTGTACTCTGCAACAGCATTACCCAATGCATTAATAGTGCCAGCCAGAAAAAAGACAGGCAACTGGACTGAATTTCAATGACAAAAGCACTGATCTGATAGAAGTATAAATACAGTGTAATTCAGCAAGGTTTCATGCCTGGTTAAGCATGTACATGTTCTGGCAGGCCCACTAACTGATACTACTTCAGAGCAATATTTCAGAGCACATCAACATCCTGGTGAAATTAACTCTGATGTGTGAGCAGACCGCGGGTCCGACGCTCTAAGCTGTCTCATGATTATATAGAGACGGATAGAGCGGAGTTGTGCAGCAAAACTCCCCGCAGTCTGCAAGCTGTCTTGGCAAATTTAAATACACCTCTGAGAAAAAAACGGATGGCAAAAAAACGCTCTCTAATGTTTTCACTGCTGGAAAATAGGTAATAGATGCGACGCCCTGAGAGTGTTTTCAGAGGCAGTTGGTTTTTCCTGTCTGATTGCTGAATCTGGGGTTGATATACAGATGTAAATACGCTGCTCAGGAGCACACTCCTCCGCCTCCTCTTTTCCCTCCCTCTGTCTTCTCTTCCATCTGGCAGACAATAGTTTAAAATTCTTAATCCATGAGCAACCATTGAACATTAGTGCAGTGCAAATTACAGATGTTTTACGGTCTCCCCCCTCTTCCCTCTATATTCTTCCCCTGTTTTGATCTGTGCATCCCACTGTCACTCAGTGTCGCATGCACATCCCTTGCTCCTCTGCATTCATTAGACACCCCGTGCCATCATGGCACCATATGACACTGTCATCATTTGGTAATTAAACCTTTGCTCGTTTAAATATGAAAAGCTGGCAAGGGTGTGATCATAAACAATGTTGCGCAAAGCAGATTTGCCAGACTAAATGAGAATTCAAGTAGCATCATGCCAAAGATGTTTTATTTATTACTAATTCAGGGATCCTACGCGGTTTGGAAAAGAATGGAGTTTGATGCAAATTTTGTGTGAAAAAATATTTATATCCCTTGGCCTTCCTCTACCCATCCATCCATTCATCCATTCATTTGAGAAAAATTTGATTTTCATGTATAACTTACATTCATCTCTTGGACCAAATCAAAATTGAAAATAAATGTAATAAAAGTTACTCTTTTGCCACACAAGTCACTGTGACTCATTGGAATTTATGTAAACAAGCCCAGAAAGTGCTCCGTAAAACAAACATCTATTGCAATGGTCATAGTCACAGCTTCTCCGTGTTCACTGATAATATACGCAGTAACACTTGGATGGAAGAGGGATTTTTAAATTCTACCTCTCAATCTCAATCAATCTCAAATGCTGCACATAACATCGGTGCACTGTTCAGCCTTCTATCTTATAAACACAGTTATGCGCTTGATCATGTTGGATCTCCAGACAATAAAATTTCCTCTATGCATGCAGGACGAGCATCAACCCCAGCTCTCATCTACATTCACAGAGGCCTCCGTCACTGAAGATTTAGTCAAACGGCTGCGAAGAGGAGGGTATAGCCCGTGCCATTACAAGCCAAACCACGGCTTTTTATTGCCGCCTAACAATCTTCCTCAGAGTCGTCCTTTTAGCGCAGCTCCGGGTTGAGAAAGTGCATGGGAGGAGGCCATTCAGTCACATTATGGCTTTCCATAGATCAAGGTCACAATTTTCATGATCATTACACCACTGAAGGTGACAGGAAGCATTTACAGAAGTGATCAGGAGCTTATGTAGGAGTTGCTCATCCGTAGATTTCTGTGGAGAGGAAGATGTGTGTGTACACAGCCCCTCTGCCCCCCTACACACACACACACACACACACACACACACACACACGCAAACTAATCAGCCAATCACACGGTGCAGCCATCATTCCTCATATTATCATGAAATCATCACACTAAAGAAAGCAAGGGCAAAGACAGAGGGAAGAAGGGAAAAACAAAATGACAAAAGGGGGAAATTATTAGTGGTGCCACCAAGGGGAGATCAGTGGGACATTCGCCACCTCCATAAATGTACTGGCTTCCTTCCTCAGTCCAACCCATCAAGACAGTCACATATGCATGCCAGTTTATATAATTATTGACAGAAAGAGTTGTAGCTTTATTTTTTTTAATAATTATTTGTAATTGTTGTCTTTTTACAGTGTATTTATCACTGACTCCAGAACCCACTCCGCTGCAGGTTCTTCAATGAAATGGAAGACAGTTGAAAGGTTTATTTCATTAACTCGTTTCAAAATGTGAATGTCACATATTAAACATTTTTATTGTACACAAATTAATATAGTTTCTTGGGTTGTTTATATCAGTTGATTTTGATTATTATGGTTTACATCTAATGAAAACCTGAAGTTCAATTCCAATGTAAGAGCCTTGAACATATGTCCATGTACAGTACAGAACATACACTCATTGCAGTTCCCTCTATGTGGCGTGACATAGAAAACATCATCAGCCTGAGATTCTGCTGAGGTGCTAAGAATGCCCAGGTTTCTATAACAGGCTCTACTACATTGTTAGATCTGGTATCTCTCATCTACCACTTAACACAGTGGTTGCTTTTGGTTCTTTCGCGCTTGGGTTCACTGATTTTAAGCATTCGTAAAAGAGGCTTCTGACCATGGAGTATGGACCTCTCTGCTCTTCTTCTAAATTCTAGAACTATGATTTCAAAGTAAACAGCAAAAAAGTATTTTAGGCCACTGAGAAACAGTACAGTCCTTTTACTCTTTAGTTGAGGTAAAATATCTCTGATAGTGTCTCTGCTTTAACTCAAGGAATGTGTCAATTGTAGCCTTCGTCCTGATTGTGTCTGTGTGTGGTGGTTGTGAAAGCTGTGATTGTTGCTGCAGGTGATGCCCAGTGAATCATGAACTCATGAATGGGCCTTGACTCTACAGCAGTAATGTTACCTTTTACATCTCCAGAATTGGTGTGCTGTACCTTTTGGATATTACTTTGGGTTCTGCACACCAAATTTGAATTTGGTGATTACAAGACCTCTGCAGAACCTGATGATACATTGACGAGTATGTTTGAATCCACAATGTTGGAGCACTGAGTCTTGAGAATCAGAATTGGACACCACTTGTCTGTATATTGCAGTTATTCCTGCTGCTTGTGCACCTTTTTCTTCCACACTTTTTTCCTTCCACTAAACTTTGCCTTAAAACAGCATAATGAACATCCAGCTTCGTAAACAATGAGCTTTTGTGACTCACCTTCCTTGTGGACAGCTACAAGTAAGTTGGCAATCTTCACTAATACTGTGTAAGCAATAATGTGACCATAATTCAAACTTCCTCTTGTAAAATTGAATGCCAATTTAAATTTAGGGTTTATTAACTCCAACACACATATAAATAAGTACATGTATATGGAGTTTCATGTCTTTCAATTAACTGACGAGAAGAAATTTGTTTTTTGATAACTTTTTTTATTTTATTTATTGAGATGAACCTCTAAGTACTGCCATGATGAGGAAAATCCTGACACACTGTCATGGTGTTGCAGTTTCTTTCTGCTACCTCAGGATTATCAGTTGTCCCCCATGTGGCCGCCTCCCTGAAAACTTTCTGGACGCGCCTCTGGAAGTTAGAGAAACCAACTTGGCTCATAGAAACATACATTTTCTTTTTGCTCAAAGCCTGCAGCTATGGGGTGCATGACTGCTACATTATGCATGCACATGCCAAAGGCTAACACATGTCAGCGGCCCACTGGACAGAAGCTCTGTTTCCCATATTGCGGACATGTGATTGGAAGCTGTTGGCTGTCTGGTTGGGGCAGAAGCAGCTGGCAGGGCTCCTCTGAGCCGCCTCAGGCTGATCTCTGCTGCACACACAGTCACACACACGCGGGGCAAAAGACTGATCCACTGGAGGATCCTGCTTCTCCCACAATGATGAACACAGGGCCTTGTGAGGAGGGATGGCTCATAGTGCTTTTCCTTTATCCACTCAGACAGGCTTCTGTGCAGATCTGCTGCTTGTTGCAAACAGCAAAGATGATTCTCTGCTGGACAGAACTTTGAAATAAAAGAAGAGATAAAACAAGCTGCTCAAATTAAACCCACAAAAGTGACGAACCTATTTGCATACATTTTTGGGGTAGATTTTTGATTGTTAAAAATCTCATTTAAATGTTTTGGAAAGCAGTTATTATAAACAACATTCGTTCTTGTATTACAGCAACTATGTGGAAGGGCTTTTCCAGAAATAGTGCCTGTTTTCTTTAACTCCTAATCCCCTAACTAACTATCCACACTTTAAGTTACAACCAGAGGGGGTACACATTTAACTATTCATGTGGAAACTTTGATGGGGAGGAAATGGGATTTAGTCCTTGTTCCCAGAACGACAAATGCAACACTTTTTTTAAAATGACAAGATACAGTCCTATTTTAATCCGACCCTGCAGGGCACATTTAACAGTTACTTACCAAATCTGCATAATGAAGAAAAACCTATGCTTTGTCTCACAATTTAGTGGATTAAATCATGCTGAGAGATTCAAAGACAAAGTCATACGACGAAATTCTTAGTTATTTAGATATAAACAACACATAATAATAATAATAATAATAATAATAATAATAATAATAATAATAATAATAATAATAATAACCTTTAATCTTTAAATCCCGTTCTCAGAGCAACTTGATCTAATTAGCATCCAGATTCTTAAAACATAAAATCTCCTAAACCGCTGGGAGTTTGTGTGTTGAATGTTGTGCAACCATCAGCTGAACAGCCGACCTGAAAACTCTGCAGCTATCAGAGGAGTTTTAATTGGAGCTAAGCCGAACATGAAGGCAGGTGGTAGATTTAAAGTGATTGGGAGGCGTGTTTTTTTTTTTTTTTTTTTTTTTTTTAACCCAATTTTTTTCCCCATTTTTAAAGAGAAACAGCAACCGCTATAAAAAGACGGTGTTATATACAGAAATAAAAAACCACAC
>CAEFZX010027369.1:0-25568 GCA_903066825.1 Alfaro cultratus | reverse complement strand
TTATTATTATTATTATTATTATTATTATTATTATTATTATTATTATTATTATTATTATTATTATTATTATTATTATTTGTGCAGCTGAATTGTGGGTAAAGTAGTTTGTTAGATCCTGCATACAACAAAAAAAAATTGTGTCCAGACAGAGCTAGCTAAATTTATGAATTATTTAGCTAACTCTGTCTGGACATTATCCTTTCTTGTAATAGTGATACCCATTGTGCTGTTCTGCCACTGGAGTTCATCTGCTGTAAAGTTTTTAATGTTTTTGTCTTTTGTAGTTGCACAATGTGTTCGTTTATGTGAACTTCATTTTCATCTTGAACTATTCCAATATTTTACTTGTTTGCAATATCCTAAGAGATGGATGAAAATATCTGCTGATCAGCAGTTTCTCAAAAACCCGGAGCAATAATTACGCCATGTTCAGAGTCACTTTCTTCCCCATTCTGATGCTTGGTTTGGACTTAAGCAAGTCATTTTTATTTGGATGTTTCAGTGCACTGATTTGCTGCCAATTGAGGGGCTGAGTTGTTATTTGTGTTAAGCAAGTGAACAGGTGTACCCAATAAAGTGGTCAGTGAGTGAAACTCTCCATAAAATCATTGAAGTTGATGAAAACCTAAAGTAGCACAGGGCTCCTACAGTGGAAGTAGAATAGTGTGACTGGGTCTATGTATCTTATTTCAGGGCAAAGTCAGCATAATTTATATGACATTTACGTTTTTGCCAGAGTTTGGGGAAGCAAAGTAACAGCCTAGAATTATTTCCAAGACAGTTGATCTGGAGCAAGATGGGCCCACAAGGACTTTGCTTGCTCTTTACTAGCTGACAAAGTGGGTCTTATCTTAAACTAACAAACTCCCAGTTGTGGAACAGTCATGATGATAATGTTGAGCCTAAACTGTAGCAAATAAAACAAAAGGTTAATAAAACACTGCAGAGGGAATTATCTATTGCTTTGTCTTAAAACTCTTGTAATTAATCCATTCTTAGTTAATGCAGAACATTGATTAAAGCTGAATTAATTAAAGCTGAGTGATAAACGTGACTATTTGCAACCTTTTAAGCTTCTGAATTGCACGATAACCCCGTTTTTATGACACCGGCAGAATTGTCTTCTACTGCTTACCTCAGATTGTTTTCCATCCTCATTGTCAGCTCATGTTTTAGACTGCCTCTCTTCCCATTCTCTGAAGGATAAACTTTTCAGTTCCAGCCACTATCTGCGTGACGTTCATGCGATGTGAAGGCTGCGGTTGGAGAGGGCCTCAGAAGCATGCTAGAAGGGGGGAGGGAGGGGTTAGGTTATGGCTCTGTACGCTTCCAGCATTCACCCTTGTTAGCCTTTACCAGTTCGACAATGCCCTGATGAAACATGACAGGACAAGCTTCATAGCCATGTTGGGGCCGATGCTCTAAAAATGCTCGCAACTGCACTGTTTTGTAGCTTTCGCAAGGAAAGGGAATTTTAAATGACCACGCGCAAACGCTTTGTTCAGGCAGCGCTTCTGCAAGGATTACAAAATGAGAAAACAACTTCTCCTGACTCGCTGAAAAACCCAAGAGTGAGTGGCTACAGAAAAAATAAAAAAACAAAACAAAAAAGAAAGAATGACAAATAGCTGTTCATGTTATTTAGCTGATCTCAGAGAATATTTGATTGGGCCAATACTGAGCATTTGTAAACATAAACAATCCCAGCAGGCCTGTGTTTTGTTGTGCAACCGGGAAGTTCGGAGTGCTGTGGTTTTATTTAGAAAATTTGGGATTTTTAGTGCTTTTTATCTGACAGTCTCAGGAGAATTCTCATTTTCTTCATTTTTTTTGTTTTTTTTGTTGTTGTTTTGTTTGCGTAAACAGAACGAGGAAAACAGCTTGGTCACATCAGTGTGTTGTTCACAAGCAAAGAGCAATACTGTCCATCTATAGTTACTGCGCTGTGAAAACATGTTTGGCATAGATGTTAGTTTTTGTTTTATTGATTTTTTTTTTTACATATGGTCAAGTTTCTTCAGATAGCTGTTTTTCCTTTATTCAAATATCTACTAAGGTTACATTTGTCTGATACTCAAACTTGTTTGCTAATCTGAAACATGTAAGTGTGTTATAAAAGTAGTAGCAAAAGAAATCCTTTAGCAATAAATATATATATATATTTTTTTTACAACACTGTACGCCTCACCTCTGAGATGATCAAAAAAAGGAGGTGAGGCTCACAGGATCGCCTGTGTGTGTTTGCGTGTTTGAGAGTGAGTGTGCGTGTCTGTATATAAGTATGTGTAAGGCCATGTTGGTAGCTGTGCAACTGATTGATATCATAAGTGAAGCGCAGGCTGAAAGGTCCTGTGGTGCCAGATGAAAGGCAGGATTAACAGAAGAGGGGTTGCACTGTGATGAGCACTGCAAGTGCATTGGGGGAGATCAGATGAGGAAATAATGGAGAAGGGTCCCTTGCCTTCAGAGATGGGGCACACACAGGGAGGCAGCACAGCATATTAGGTGTAGAAGAGTTTGAGCTGGCTGAATAATCAGTTCCAGAAAGTTGGCTGCCTCCCTGGCCAAGTTCCCAATCCTTTAAAGAATATAAAGAGGAAAAATATAAAAAAGTGAAGAAAGATGAAATAAATAAAATACAGTCCAAATACTTCACAGAATGTTTTAATATGCTGCTAAGAGACTGATTTAGATTATGCCAACAAAAATTTAAACCAAAATTTGCACAATAAAAAGTATTATGCACTTACTTTTTCTCTTCCCATAAAATGTGCTTTAGTGATGGACGCCATTTTTCTGAATGAGGAAAAGGAAGGTTCAAAAGCCCCACCCCTTCACATTTGGCATCATTAAAAAGCCCTAAATGTCCTCTGTAGATAACAAAAGGAATTAATTCAGTAGTATGAAGTGGGTGGGAGATATTCAAGTTTACAAATGTCCTCTACAGAGGACAAATTTGAACTACTGGTAGTCATTATTGTGAAATATAAGGACAATATTAAATGGTTTTCACTTGTTTTTTAAAACACATTTGAAAATTGTGTTATGCATTTAAACATGTAGAAAAACCTTGAATCTACAAGCCTTGTGGAATAGCTACATTTAAATAAATGTTTTAAATGTTTTATGGCTAGTTAGAGATCACTACTAGACTCATTAGATGTTGTCTCCCACTTTCGTACTTGCAATTGCCTCAGAAGTTGGAACTTTTCAATGGCTGTTTCATTCAGGGATGGGTTGGTGAAAAAAACATTCTAACTGAACTTCTTTGTTGGGTTGTGTGTCTTTTTTTTTGAACATGACAAAATTGAAACTTCAAGCATTTTTTTTTATTTATAGGAACGTTTTCTGTTAATTTTCCCAGGAGCAGCAAGGTGAGATGAAGAGAGATGAAACAGTTTTTGTCTTTACATCCTAATAGGCGACACATTCACAAATCATGCTACCCCTCTACCATACTTTAGCTGTGCTTAGCAGAACATTTGCCTGCTTTTAAGGTTCCCCAGGGCAAGTATGGAAAATGAAATGACAGATCCTACTGCTACAACTACACAGCTAATTGGCTGCAAAACACATTTGAACAAAGTTTAGACCATATTTTCTGGAAATAAAGAAAAGGGAAAAATTAAATGGGCCATATTGTTATTCAAATTAGTCAGCACCGACTCTGAAACATGTCATTAATGATATAACAAAAGGAGCTCAATGTTTTGGCTCAGTTGCAGTCACAACATAGGCAAAAGCGCCACAGTTTTTCAATTATTTTTTGGAAGTCAAAATGCCTCATATCTGCAATTGCTTTTGCATTTCAATTTTGATTATTTAAAGATGACAGAAGGAGAATGTGATGGCTTGCAGACTGCAGTAGCTTCAGGCACAAATTACCACCAAACAGTAGCAAAGGCTGTGTCTCTGTGGTTTTGTAGAATGGTTAAAGTTTAGGGTTACTATATGACATGTATGTGTGTGCATTTGCACGATTCTTCATTTGATACTAAATAAAAAAGGAAAATTTAAATCATTTTGTGAAGTTTTTTTTTACACCTCTTTCCATTTAAATTAACTAAAATGCAAAGTGTTTGCGGGCTGTGCAGATGGTAGGACTGCTGGCTTGCAGCAAGAAGGTCCTGGGTTTGATTTCTGGCCCGGGGTCTTTCTGCACGGAGTTTGCATGTTCTTCCTGTGCATGTGTGGGTTCTCTCCGGGTACTCCACAGTTCAAAAATGCATTTGTCATCCAGTCTGATTGACTTTTAGCTTTTTGCTAATGGAGAATGGACAAAATGTATGTTTTCTTGAGGTGCAAAAGACTTGCAGCTTCAACTGAGTGCATATAAAACTTAAAGTGGATAGTGTAATTAATCTGCACAACATCCAGATTCCGAAATCTAGTACACCTATCACTGAAATAAAAGCTGCATACTCCTTTTTGAAAATTTCACCCCCCTTGTTCATACAGGGCTCAGGTGTGTCAAGATCTTGAATAAATTGTTAGTCATTTTGTTGCACATAGCCAATATCCTACCTCTCATTGAGCCAGTTCTCTTCCTGGCATGATGTTCCAGGCCCTTAGCTTGTTCACCAGGAAAATATAGAGTCTTGTCAGCCCTGTGTGTGGTTTTGAGGAAGATTAAAACTGATGCTAGTGTGACAGTGTTTTGACAGATTGGTTTGATACCAAGACGGTCTCAGCAAGCCTGGGGTCAAACAGAAAACCCCTACTTTCTCTAAGAATAGTAGATTTTTTTTAATTATTATTATTCATGAGAGATTCATGTCTAAAGACACATTTTTTTCCTAATGTAAACTAGACTGACTAAAATTACAATAAAAAGTGGGAAATTTGTAAATGATGATTTACCTGTAGATGCATACATTAACAGAAAAGTAAGGCTTTTTAAAAATGTGAGAGATGAAAATATTTAAGTTTTAGGCTAAAAAAATATTCAATTCTGCAAACTGCATTGGGTTCTTTCAGGAAGCCAATAATAGTGAGTAGTTCAAAGTCTTCACTGACATCAAGTCAAAATTAATTTAAAAGAATAAAACTTTCAAAACTTCTGATGCGCTCTTAAAGATGGAAAATTAGCAAATATTCAAACTCCAATGTGACATGCCCTTACAAGTTAATGATGAAAACAAAGAAAATTTCATACTGTACTTCTGTGGGTGGCAAATGTCACAGTTGGACAGCAGGGAAATGGAGGGTGGAGGTGGCGTTGTCCCGTCAGACCGTCAGCTTCAGAAACCACACAAAAACAAACCACCATAAAAATATAAACAGAGGGTCGGTGTGACCCTGCTGGATTAACCCTTCCACGTGTCTTAAGACCATAGGAGGGTTAGTACATGTATTAAGATCTCCGGTGTGTTCCAAAAAACACGTTTCAAGGAGAAACAGCAATATCTAAAATAGATATGTCCCAAACCAAGCTTATAAGCTTAATTCACAGCATTAAAGTCTCTATTATATTGTGTTGTTGTAGGTTGCAATAACTCCAGATCTAAGATTTTAGGTTAAATGACAAGTTATTGATATATCTTTCATTATTTTTATGCCATGAATTTCTTTTCACTGTAGCTGAAAACATTATTATTATTTTTTAATAAAGGGGCGATTGGAAATGGATAGAATTGTGGCTCCCATTCTGTACTGAAGTGAAAGTATTACCATACCAAGTACAAATAAAACAACTCATGGGGTCTCATAAGAGACTGAGTCTTTAATTTAAAGAGGGTTAAATCATAATGACAATTATAATTTTATTTTAAAATGTTCCACATTAGAGCAAAACAATGTCTCACAGTTTCTAAGATGACTGCATGTGAAATAAATGGTGTCCCCTAAAACGCTTTTCTTGCTCAAGGAAATATCAATCACGTTGACAGTTCTACAAGTTTACTCTACTGCACAACACATCCGACTCCCACACAAGACAAAAAACACTGGCTGCCATTAAGCCTAAAGACAGAACTCCAATTAAGTAACAATCTGTTTCCTTGTAATTATGTGTACCAGCTAGCTTAAATTAGGCTCAACCCAGCCGCAGAATTAGGACTTGAAATTGGGTCAAGAGTGTGTCACAGAGTTTTTGCCCAGGCAGAGCGAACGGGGAAGAGCAATGTGGCGGCACAAGCGAGGCAGTGATGGGGAGGTGTCAAGGCAGCCAGCTCACTGGAGGAGACCGGGCCCTCTCCGTTATTCCCCTTGAGTCATGGATAGTTCCTTCACGGCACCCCAGAAAGATCCTTCAGATAACATCCGCACCGACAAACAAATACTTATTTTCTGCTCATTAGCGCGCTCTGGTGAAAGAGGAAAGTCCTATAGCCAAAAGAGGCTGCAAGGAATTACGTGTCAACTCATGTCATGCCTTTTTACTCCCCTCATATTCTTGCGGGCTGGAGGTGTCAGAAAAATAATCTAAAGAAAACACTGAGGGCTATAAATGCCAACATACTTTAGAATTTTGGTTATTGGGCAGCAAGTGTGTTGACATGAGTTTGTTTCATATGTTTCTTTGTGTCGTCTGTGCATCTTTGTTAGCATAGACTTATGAGGACGTATCAATGTTCATGTTTGCCCAGGCAGAGCGAACAGGGAACAGGTAAAGAAAGAGTTGCTGTCTTTCATGCTTCAAATGTACCAATAAGCAAGTTTGAACCTCTCCAGGAAACAGATATGCAATGGTATATAAAATGTTTCGGAAATAATAATAAAAAAAGAATACAAATGCAATGTGGGCAGTCACTGGCATTTTATCCAGCCATTCTAAGACAAACAATAGAAAGATTATTTCTGACTTAAAGCTGCAATGGGTAACTGTTTTAAAACCAAACTCTTGGTATCCCTTCCCCCCACCCCGTTAATGAATTTTGAATTGTGGTTCAACAGAATCATTATAAAAACAACAACAGGTCATTAACCAAGCTTTGTGGTCATTAACAGAGGCGTTAACAATTATGTCCATGTGTGTACTACATTAATACTTAATATTAATGTAAAAAAAAAAGGTAAAGGGTTATGAATAGTTTTGTAAAGTGCTGTATATTAATTTGTAATTTGTTCATCTTTCTTTCAGGACCTTGTGCTATGATAAAGTATTTGCTGAACAAAGCATTTGTTTTCTGGAGTGACTTAACACTCAACAATTAAGGAGGGGAAAACCTGTTAAAACCTGCGTTTTAATTAATATACAGAATGGCAGCTGCTGTAAATGGGAGAGAGATTTGACCAATTTAATCAAAATCCATTCCAACTTCTTGTTGTTTTCCAAGAGTCGGGTTTACATATGGTTAACAAGAAAGCCTGGCTCTGCAGTTTTTTTTTTGTTGTTTTTTTTTTTTTTCTCCATATCTTGGGCAAGAGCCTTTTTCATCAGTTTTTCATTAGGTTTCTATTTCCAATTAGGTGCTAGCCCCGGTGGACAGAAGTGAGGCAAACAAACAATAAATTAGGGAAAGGTGCAACTAATAGATCTGCCAGGACATGCGTCACTGCATCAGAAAGCTTAGTGCCAACACCGCTTGCTTTTCCCTGGGCCTTCCAGACAACAACGAGATAAACCCATAGATAACCCTGCCACGTTTCTGAGCTCCTCTGACTTAAATTACAAAAGCAGCCTGAATGTGGCTATACTGTCTGCGACTGCAAGACAAAAACTCTTAAAAAAAAGTCAATTGTCTTTACATTAATAGTTCTTTGTCTATTTTAGGTTATAGAAAATTGAGGGGGAAAAAAAGCATAATTATTAGTTTGGAAACCCATATTCTGCTGTTCTATGGATATAATTGGAAGCTGTTAACTGATTTCCTGCTTATCAGCCCGAACAGCAGGTCCTAGGCTTGTTGTTTTATGACAAGTCCGTAATTGCTTTCTATGTATGGATCATATAAGTTCATGTGGTCACTAATGAAAACTGTCATGCCAAAGGGGCTATTTACATTGAAAAAGGTATCCAAACACACTGGTTTGCCAACCGTTCAAATGCATGTAAAGATAAAAAAAAGTAAACAAACCAAAAAGGTAATTAGCTTTTTTGCGAGCAAGAATTTTGAAATTGTATTTTACTTTAAATTTTTTTTTCAAGTACAGCTTCATTTCATGCTATGTCTAACTCTGTATTTTCTTTCTGTATGTCATCTGACCTACTCACAGACATGACAACCAATATTTTTAGAGACAGACAAATTGACTGACGACTGAAATTGTCCAACTTTTGCTTAATGAGTCCTAAACATCGACCAGTTTGTGTAAATACCAAAATAAGCATTTTCTACTAAATGTCAAGACATATTTGAGATCATTCGGGGTTTGAGAGACAAAAAGGCTAGGGTTAGATAACAGGAAGTAAAACAAAGCAGATCTGGTTTATTGGTTATGCTCTTGAGCTTTCAACCTCTAAGTGCCACTGAAGATGCTTAATTTGGAATTGTTGACAGGCTGTTGGAAATCTCAGTTATCATAAGAATATAGGGAGTATCTGAGGAATACATTCACAGACTTCTATTTTAGTAATCGTAACCACACTAACTGTGCTAATTGGTCCAGCGAGATGGTGATAGAGAAAAGGTTGTTGATGAGAATAACTCAGGGATGCATACATATATATATATATGTATGCATATATACTATATATGTTTCTGTATGTCATCTGACCTACATATATATATGTATGCATCCCTGATATTTATATGGCACTGAACATCCTGTGGAGTTCAGTTAAATCCACCATCAAGCAATGAAAGGAATATGATACATGTGAAAATGTGTCCATCGTCACAAACCTAGTCATTGTCCAAAAAGGAGAATAATGAGAGACGACACCAGTATACCTCGACCTACGGCAAAGGAGTTACAATCTTAAGCAGCTAAGATGGAGGAGACTCTGCTTCAACAGCTGTTGCCTGGGTTCTTCACCAGTCAAACCCTAATGGGAGAGTGGCAATGTTAAAGTCACTGTTGAAGAAAACTCATATCAAGTCTGAAGGAGGCTCCTTGGTCAAGTGGAAGAAGGTTTATTGGTTGGATGAGACCAAAATGGAGCTTTTTGGCCATCGGACAAGACATTATCTTTGGCAAACATCAAACACTGCACATCGCCATAAACACACCATCCTGCTGTGAAGCATGGCAGGGGCAGCATCTGTAGGGATGCTTTTTGGCAGCAGGCTGGGAGGCTTGTAAGGGTCGAAGGAAGAATGAATGCAGCAAAACATAGCAAAGTCTTGGAGGACAATTTGTGTCCATCTGCAAGAAAATGACCCAAAACACGTAGCTAAATCTAAACACAATTGGTATCAAAACATAAAGGTGGAAGTTCTGTAGTTGCAGAGTCAAAGTCCAGACCTTAATTCTATAGAGAATTTGTGGCAGAACTTGAAAAGGGCTGTTCACAGCCAATCCCCCCACAATCTGACAGAGCGAAAGCAGTTTTGCATGGAAGAGTGGCAGAAAATTACACAATTGATTGCGATGCAAGAACCTGATTGATTGGAGCCAAAGGTGCATCTATTAAATAATGACTTGAAGAGGGTGATTTTTTATGCAATCACTTATTTTACATATTAATTTTTTTGTCAATATTCTGTAGAAATCAGTTTTCATTTTTTGCTTTTATTTTATTTTGTTTAAAAAAAGCCCCATTTTGTTGAACGCCATTGTCTTTTAAACATATTAAGTTGGGAAAATAAAACACCTAAGGGGTAAATACTTTTTATCGGGACTTTGAAGTGTTTTCCTTCCTTTTTTGTGCAATATTTCCTTGCTTTCTTGGGATTACAGGAGGGTCTTTGGATCACTGACTTATTATGCAGCGATACCACACGTCATTTGAGATCGAGGAGAAAAGTGCGCACTTGCACTGTAAATTAAAATTATTGCATTATAATAACAAGGTATGAAATTATAGATAATGTCAGTGAATATAAATTGGTTCTTCAAGATTTTTTTTTTTCTAACTAAAGTACAACATTGAATGAGATTTTATGTTAGGAAGCCTGCATGAGAAATACATTGAAGGCATTAGTAAGAAGTAATGTATTTTTGAAGAGTAATATACCTGCAGTTAACATCAAAGCAAATAAATAAATAAATAACATGCAGGTTTAGATTTTCTATTTTCAAGATGTGTGCATGCTGCATAATTTGAACTTAAAGTTGATAAGAGATATGGATGAGGAAGCTCAGAAATTCCACTTTGAACTTAAAATGTGATGTGACTCTCTCCACTGAAAGCCCCCTGCTGATTGGGATGTTTACAATTTTAGAAGGTTTCCCCAAAAAAGCATAAGAGCTAATATTGTGTGTTTTCTGGGTTTTCAAGTTGGTAGTGCCTTCAAGCACTCACACACATGCTTTGAAGCACAGAGAGGTCGAAAATGTTTCCTTACAAAACCGAACTCTTCTTCAAAAAGGCTTTATGCCATCAGTTGTCACCAAGTTATCTTTCTTTGTAAACAAACTTCTTATTTTACTGAGCTTTGTAAAATTAATGAGCTCAAGACACATCATGTTTGCATCAGCATTTTTTATGCACATTTTGAAGTATCAGAAAAAGTGGATGGAAAAAGCTAAATTCATAATAGCTTCTTCAACTTCGCATGAAATGTTTTGCTGCACTCTTGATTTGGCTTTTTCGAAAAGAGTTAACACGCTGAGGAAGAGATGGAAACACTTTGGTGGAGTAAGTTCTGACATAGCGTGGGTTGGCGTGCATTCGAATTGCATTTCTTTCTCCACATTTCCATACAGCAAGTAACATTGCTAATGCTAGCTGACGCGACAGAAGAATTATAACTTGCTTGATAGCAACATGCTCCTGAAAACCTCGCTCCATTTTCAGGAATATGAAATTCCTGAAAATGTTCATTTTCCTGAACAGCGTCTATAGGGATACTTTTTGGCAACTCCTAACGAAATTATGTTTTCCGTTGCCTGGTTGATTCACTGAAAACCACCAAATGGAAACACATCTAGTTCACTTTTATGAGACATTTTAGATTAAAGTTTGCTCTAAACTCACATCACAATTAGATAGAAACATAACTACTGCCAAAAACTGATATATGTCTGTTCTTGGTGAAAAAATTAAAAAATGTGCTTCTTCTTGGCTATCATACAGAAAGTTTGATATATATTCTAGAAAAATCTGTTTTTAGCTGGTACACAACACAAAAAAGAGAAAACATATTTCTGTTAATGCCAGTAGCTTATGTTCTAAAATTGTCAAAAAAAAATCTAAATTTTCAGTCTTTGATACAGTGAAAGAAAGACTCTCAAGTAGAGGACACTTGAGAACGATGAATTAAAACAGAGAACATAACTTTGAGGGGAAGCAAAGTTCGCGAGCACAGTTTTGAATAAGAGCAGCTTTGCGTTCCAACCTTGCACACGGCTTGTAGCATTCTGTGCTGACAACTTGATTGCTGTAATATTTAAGCAGCATGTACATGAATGTTGCAGAAGTGAGGCCTATGCTTTGTTTACAGGGAAAGCGAATGTTATGTTTATATAACCTTTTACAGGTCAGAAATTATGAAGTGCTTTGCAATAAAAACATAAAATACAAGATAAAAACATAATACATGTAACATTATACAGCGCAGTGCATCTCTAAGTTACAACAGCTTGGCATTTGAAGCAGTATTTACATAAAGTCACATTTCTTCATTTGCAATTGAAACACACGGCAGACGAGGAACAGTGTGAGGAGTGTTTTGTGTGCCGTGGCCACAAGAAATGAATAATTCCTTGCACAGCTTATTGTTTACAGTGTTTCCCATGTTAATATTTGCCGTCCATTTTGTTTGCCGTGCAATTATTATCTGCGTAGGTAAATGAGGGTGAGCTGATCTGTCGACATTTTTTCCTTGGAGATTATTGATGCAGTCTTATGTAGGTAGGAGGCAAATTTACACACCAGCATTGGTCAGTGTCAAATAGCAGTGATTAGTAGCTCACAGGCTTTTGCATGATATTTAAACAAGAGCAAATAGATTCAGGTGTATGAAACTGATAGCTTAGTAAGGGACCAAAACACAATTTCAGGAGTTTCTTATCCACAGACATATTTGTCTCGAAGCCTCCAGCATTTGTCCAATTTTTCTCTTTAGACTCAGACAGTGACAGTAAAAAGAGGAATCAGTCATACGAGATCTAGGCGTTGCTGAAGTTCAAACTGAGCATCAAAGTAGAGAAGAAAGCCAAGTAAAATGTATTTAAGCACGTTGTGGGTTTTGGTGGCAGACAGGCTGTTCTGCAAGAATCCGAGGTGTGCTGTTTGTGTGAAGAAAATGGGCAAACCGGTTTAAGGTGACAGAAAGGTAATGTAGCTCATATAGCTGCTTGTTAGAACTGAAGAGTGCAAAATACCATCTCTGAATGTAAAACACATGAACAATTAAAGCAGGCTGGCTGCAGCAGTAGCTACACTAGATGTCATTCATGTCAATAACCAGGAAATCGAGGCAATAATTCACACAGACGCACCAAAATTTAACAATAACAGACTGGAAAATGTTGCCTCATCTGGTGAGTTTGGATTCCTCTAGAATTTTCCAGACACCTAAACATATGACATGAGGAATCTTTTCTGCTTTAGATTTGGTCCACACTCCTTACCAATTGGAGGTGGTAATGCTCAGTTAAGTTGTTTGCGAACCACCATTGAACAAGAAGTAGAAGAATAATCAATCACAGTCCAGACGGTGTCACACCTAGCAACAGGGTCAACCACACCTCCTTACTAAGATAGGAATTTTTGTCTACTCCTAGCTTAGACTCCCTCTCGCTAGCTGGCTGAATTACTCTTAAGTTAGGACTCCTTGGCATGAGTTTTTTTTTTTTTTTTTTTCTTTTTTGCTAAGTTAGAAACTCCCTGTGAGGACTAAGTGTCTTAAGTGGGATATTTGAAAATCTCGGCCCTGGCCCTGTATTCTCAAAGACTCTGCTTACTACTGCTGCTCTTAGTCTTAGGATTCTTTGAAGATATTGGCTCTGGTCTTTTCAAGAATCTTTTTTTTTATTATTATTTATTTATTTATTTTTAGATATTTTAGCCACAAGTGTAAAAACATCAAACAGCAGAGATTTTGCTATGAGGTTGGTTTTTTTTAAACAATACCCAAATGAAAATTTGTGAGAGGAAACAAATGTACACCCCAAACACTCTGCATGAATTTCAAAATGGGTCTAAGAACAACTTTATCTTCTAATGTTCTTCTCTCTACTTAAAAACTATGAATAGACTTTCCATCACTGACTGAGTGTAGACCAACCTGTTGTATTGTATTTTGAAACCTTTTTTCCAATAAGGTCCTTTACCCTTGAGGTCAAGGATGGCTGTAAACAAGTGAATGGACTGAAGTAAGTTCCAAACCTTAAAAAAAGAAAAATAATAATATAAACTTATATTACTTTTTATATACTGGCCAAATATTATTGTAGAGAAGCTCAAATCTTTGGTTCAAGGCGAAAAGTGCAATACAGCTAGAAAACAAAAACAAACAAAAAAAAAAAGAAAAAAGAAAAAAATGGCTTCCTTCAATCAAAATATGTCTTATGGCTATTGTGCATCTGGGATCTATTCTCATGATCTACTGAAGCTGCTGGCAACAAAAAATACTTTTTTACTGAGTCTGTGTTCGAAAACATACAGACCAACTTGAAATAGCCAACGATCTAAAAAAAACCTGACTTCTAGATTTTTTTTTTTAAATCTTCAAAGAAATATAACACATTTCTTTCGTTATCTTTATTTTTCCTTTGAAATTGAGAGGAGATATAATTTTATATTTAATTTTTATAGCATCACGTTTGCCGTTACTGATTTGTCTGGATGAACAAAAAGTAGCCATTTGGCCATTTAGTATCCCAATCTTAACCTAAATGTACGTCTGATGTATACAAAAGAAATTAATGTATATCAAATTTAAATCAGTTACATATTTTATTTCTATATTATCTCTAAAACTTATTGGATATAATCATATTCGATAAATTACAATATGTGTTCCAATAAACTAATTTATTAAATTAAAAGTGTTTTTTGAAATTAAATCCCAAGTCTTTACCATACTTGTCATTAAATCCTCATTTCTATTTTTGGCCAATGCAATATTCTAATAAGTCATGTTTTAATTAGCTATAAGAAGACAATTATCATAATTAACAGAAGTAAAGGCTTAAACAAAATCAGTTTCTGTGTGATCAATCTATATAATATGTTTCACTTAGTGAATTGAGTTACTGAAATAAATTCATCACATTTGCAGTGGAGTGTCTCCTGCCACTTCACCAGTTCTTATCCAAGGAAAACCTGTTCTCAGTTGCACAGTGCATTCAGAGTTTCCATTTGTTCTAGAAGCTTCCTCTACTACTGACCAGATCAGATGACAGTCCCGCCAGTCTTTCAGCTGTGCCTTAAGAGGCACATATCCAAGAGTAGTCTCTAATCACGGTTCATGCCCTTTCACATGACATACGTTTTGATTGAAGGCAACGTTTTGGCCTCTAGGCAGCTGAACTGTGTGGTGACCTTTTGTCTATGCACAGTACATGATCTCTAAACATATCAAGCAGAGATCCCCCCCCCACAAAACCTCAAACCTAGAGTTAGGACATGTACCTTCTCCGTTCAGATTCTGATCTATTTGAAATTGAAACAAGCTTTTGAGGATTTTGAAATTATGCAGAAATTGCCAGAAACTGCACTGTGCACCCTGCTTCGTTCCCAGGATTGGTTATGCTGATGCAATCCTGTCATGAGAGCCTGATTGAAAGTGCCAGCGTAAATACCTGTTCTTTCCTTTATGACATGGAAGCTGAGGTGAGCTCCTGTGATCGCATTGACATAAGTGAATGAAATGAGGAGGAAATGGAGAGATGGCAATTGGGACAAATCGCCTTTAAAATTGAACAAGACAAGCCTCTGATTGTAATCTCCATGTGGACTTTTGGGGTTGGAGGGTTTATGATGACGTGAATTCTGAATGGATATGAGCCTAATTTGCAGTGAGAGAGGTGAGGGGGAAAAAAGCAACTATTTCAATGTGTGCAATATACATAAATAAGCATCTCCAATAATGGTAAGCTCTATTTATTTAATTTTAAAAGTACATCTTAACAGATTTTAGTCCCAATTTGTTTGAATTTAATCAGAGTTGAAACCAGAAGAGTAAAACCTGCTTTCTGTTTTTTTTTATTTATTTATTTTTTATATTCATTTCTAGCATTAGCGTATGCAGAGAGTTCAGAGACTTGTAGAGAGAACGGACAATCCCTTTGTGCTCGGCATCAGCCAAACAAAGCAGTGTCATGCAACATCACATTGTCCAGTCACAATGTTATTGAACATTAATGTTCTGGAGCTTCTCTGAAAGTGTCAGTTAACTGATTTCTTTTCATTTTCACCCCACACGTTCTGCCACTACCTCAAGGCAGTAATAACAAATCATTTGTTGTTGTCCTAAACAGAGCAAAATGATCAAGGTCAGAGAACACGCCATGTCGTCTTTCCTTCAGCCATAATGAAAGCTATTTGTCCCTTCCACAAATCAAAAGGATTTATTTATCCGTTAGCATATTGTCATCTGGGTGGAAGAATGCTCGCTGCCTGACTGTCCACTAGTTTGCCCAGTGTGAATCCAAAATGGTTGCTGTAAGTTTTCCAAGCACACTGCATCCTGCGCACTCGCAATCTTAGCCTCCTCAGCAGTTGTTTATGCAGCCTCCCTTCTATAACAAGTTGTCATATTTGTAACTTTTGTCTGAAGACAAAAGAAAAACACCTCAGCATCATAGTGCATGGAATAAAAATATAAATGTTTCTTCGGAGACATGCTGCTAAAGCTTGCACATTTATTCTTGATGTTTGCCTGTCACTGTTCAGAATACAGTCACAGTGATAAAAAAAACAACAAAAAAAAACACAACAACAACAACAACAAAGATTAATGGTCTTCACATATATCCTAGTTAAATTGTTTTGCCTCTACAAATGTCTTTGAGGGTGTTATATCCCCCCGCCCATTTAATCATACAATCCTGTGTATTGGCTCTGCTAGTGTATTGCACTTTTTCCCCACACTTTTCTGTTGCTGTCAAACACCAACATGCATAATAGGGGTGGAGGAGCAGGTCTGAATCACTGACCTTAAGGTTAAAAGACAACCATATACTTACAGAGCAGAGTAATTCTATGCTGTTGAAGTAGCCTGCTGCAGTTTCCCTGTTATCAAGAATAATAAAGTTGACTCAAGTGGATTAGATGTCCTCCCACACTTTTCTATTCAGACACTGTTCCACATAATTTACACTCAATCTCATGGGATTATTAAGAGCATATATAAAAAAGGATATATTTGTAAAATACAAAATTTGGGAAAAATTGTCGGGCACATGACATATGCATCTTATTGCACGTCTTCAACTGGGTTTTCTTCCGCTTTTATTTTTAGCTTTTAGCTTTTGCCTTTTTCCCCCCCTTTCATTTCTCTTGATCTGTTTCACTAAATAAGGTATTCCAAAAACTTGTTTCTCAAAAGACAAATAAGCTAGATTTTAAAGGATAATTTTATGGCAAAAAAAAAAAAAAAAAAGTAAAGTTGTCCTGTTTTTCTTGGCTAATGCTTGAAGAGATTTCATTTTTGTTAGTGTAATGACACAGTTGTCCCTTTTCTCTCTCACTTTAATTTATGTAGTAATTTTACTAATTCTAATTTCTTGCTATGTTTTTTCTTTGCGTGTGTGAATATCTGAATGACTGCTTTGCCCCTTTTCAAAGAACACACTTACCGCTTCTTTCGGCTCGCACACATTCTCAGGACTTGGAAAAGTTTTTTACACAGGTTTAATATCAAATGTTTTGACCTAAAGGGTTTCATGAAGTATTTAACATTGTGTTTAATATGTAATATTAGAATTGTACATTTATTGAAATGAAGGCTCCCTTTTTAAATTCTTATCCCCAGACTGGAGTCCAAGAGTTGGCCTTCATGAATAATCCAATATTCAAAGTAGACTAGTCTGCAAGACTTTCATTTCATGCCAGCACTCATGTACTGACCTTCCACATAATTCTACATTATCAATATTGTGAGAGTAGGAAAAATGTAAACCTTGTAAATGCAGACCTACATACTTTCATTCATCCCCGTGTTCACTGACATGTACAGCGATCCAACAGATAGAACAAAAGCATCAATCTTCATTACTGTACACATAGCATCAGCATAATATAAAATGAGTATATCTGAATATTGCAGATATGAGTCTCACTTGAGTATTACTTGCATTGATTCCGTATCAATCTGAACCCAGATTTGTTTTTCTTTTTATGTACAGAATTGAACCTTTTAGGCTACACACCAAACGTTATATATAATGGAAAACAGTTGTGGGACATAACCCTCCATCAGCATGCCCTTGTAGGAACATGTTAGCAGCAGTATCATGCTGTTGCGGAGTAGGGTGGCTCTTCATCAGCTGAGAAGTTGATCAAAATTGGTAAGAAAGAGCCTGTAACTAAAGACAGGAGCAAAACGTGTGGCAATCTGGGACAAAACAACAGTTAGGGGGCTGGGTTGAAAGTGAACCTTGCAGGAGGACATCAATCTTAAAGTTACAGCCAAGTCAGCATTAGAATGGTTTAGACCAAAGCTTGAGTAAAAAAAAGATCCAGGGACAGTTGATGCCTAAAACTAGTCTGTGAAGGACTTGAAAATTAGTCAAATGGTTGCCTATGTAACAAATATTAACAAGATTCATTATAAATCAAAAGACAAAAAAAAAAAAAAAAAGGATTTCAAAAGAAAATTATAAGTTTTAAAAAACCTAGGTTTTCCTGTTTTTTCGCATAAGATTTATTACAAATCTTGTTAATGACTTAACAAGATTTATAAATCATTAAATCATTATTATCACCTAATAAGGTGATATCATTTTAGGTCTTTTTGTTTTCATTAAACTGCACATAGTACACTACATGCTTCATTTTTAAACCTTTTGTAGACATTATATACATCTTACACGGATGCATATGTCTCTATAAGTCATAAAATATCTTCAGAAATTACGCCACTACAGTCCTCATGAATATGGTAATGAACCACTATAAAGTGCATAACAGGAGTCTAATGCCTCCCGTGATATGCATATCATTCGCAACATTGTGTTCTGTTTCATACCGACTTTATTTCTCCTCCCTTCTGTTGGACGGTTCCTGGGACAGCTGAGGAGAGTGGCCGTGATAACTGCCATTAGCGTGCCACTAGCTGGGTGTTAATATGCAGTTTCTCCAGAATCCCATTCTGCACCGTGTTATTACCTCTGTCCAGATGTCACTGGAAGGGATGGGCCAGACTGTGTGCATTTGTGTATCTGGTTTTACTGCCTCATTCTCTCTTTTAGACCCCCTCATTTTTTTTTTCACCCTCCCAGTCCACCTCACCCTCGCATTTCTCTTCTTCATTTCGTACAGCAAAAAGTATTTTGTTAGAATTTCCTCCACCATTTTTTTTTGCCAATTTCCCACTGTTATAAAGATTACAATGACTTGCGTTAACACTTCCTAAGTGATGCAAATTGTGATAATTTAGTCTAAATAGTGTTTCACAACCTAAATATTCCTCATGAACAAATGGTGTTTTGTCAGTGTGGCCTGTATTTGTGTCTTTTTCCACATCATCGGACGCTGCCGAGATACAGCACTGTATCATCCTCTTTGCTTGGGCTAATGTGTTCTCTAATTGCCTGGACAGACAGGGAGAGGTCCAAGCTCCATTTGGCCAGTCGATTTCAAGCAGTCTTGTTTCCCCATCATTTAGCAGATGAAGCACATAATATCTACTAAAATCAGAGGAGTACATTGGATTTTAAAAAGGAAGAAAAAAAAAAATCACATGTATGGGCAGGCATTGTGCTAGTGCGTAGAAAATGATCAAATTTAAATATTTGTTATTGTTAAACTGTATCTAAAAGGAAAAGCAATAAGTTTCCCTCTGACCAGCCTTAAATGTAGTTTTTTGTCTGTTTGTTTTGGCTGAGTGTATCAGGGGAAATGTAGTGACAAGGTGGCTTTAGACAGTAAAATGCTGCCATTAGTGACTTATTGTTGCTCTGGGCCTGTGGAACAAATGCTTATTGAATTTGCAGTCTCTCTCAAGTCTTTTAATCGTGTTGCCTCCAGAGTAGGTGAAGGGAGAAACAAACAGAATTTTCACTTATTAATTCACCTTCCCAAGTGTGAAAGGCTGTGATCACTCGCTGAACGCACATGACTGAAGAAACGTAGTACTAGTACTAGATTTGTGCAAAGTGCTTTTAATACTTTTACAGTGTTGTGTAAAGTATTTGCTACCTTAATGTGTTTTTCTTCTGTTTGCTCACACCTACATCACATTTGAATATGTGGTAAAGATAAGTAGGCTAAATACTAAAAGCAGTTTTCAAATGATGACTTCACTTTTATGCTCTTTAGCAATAAAGCGCACTTTGATTATGCAGGCCAGGCTACACAAACCAACACACCTTGTGTGAAAAAGAGATTACACCTCAACCTGGTTGTGGTCTTGATAGCTACTGCTGACATCAGTTATTTGTGAAAACTATATGGAAACAATTTGTTACATCACTGTGGATTAATTCTAGTCCACCCAAATTTGCAGAACTGGTTAGCTTTGCATCATCCTGCTGCATAGCCATTGAAAATGTAAGTACTCTGGAAGTCCTCCATAGATGTCATTGCTACCCAGTCTCCTTGTCATTTCTTAATCATGAGGTCGAAGCCATAAGTGAGGCAACTGAAACCCACAGTGTTTATGGGTCCTTAATCTCCCAAATGAATCACTGATTTGGCAGTCCAGTTGCTCTTGAACAGTGCTCCATGTTTCCTTTGTGGACACTGAATTTCATTGTGATTGACTAAGGTCCAAATAGCAATTGGCATCTGTTCTTTGCCAATTGCTTTTTGTTCCTTCATCTGTTCTTGAATTTCTTTAGGTTTTACCATGATGTGTTGCATTTTGAGATTGCTTAAGCTATAATTGGTTGAGTTCAAAGCCAACGCAAAGCAACAGGCTATGAGTTGGCTTACAGCTCAAATCATGCAAGGTCAAGTCATGAAACGTTATTCTGTAGATGGTAAAGATGTCTGATTTCTGCCGTCACTTGTATCTCCCCTATCCAAAACTGAGACAGTAAAGATTGAGCTTGGGAAGATGTCACCTCTAAAATACAGATGTCATCCCACAGTGTTTGTTTGCCCAGAAACCTTCTGGAGATTGCCAAGGAGTTCCACTAAGATTTCATACATCACTCAATCCTGAAACCACTACTGGTATTGTCCAAGGCCTTGTTTTGGGAAATAAATTAACTATGACTAAGTCAATGCTGAGGTGTGGGGCTTGACTATTTTCCAGTACAGCACTGATGCAATGAAACAAAATGCCACAATGAAATGCCAACTAATCTCACTACTGGACACATTGGACACCAAAGCACATCTCGACTTTGGTCGCCATCCAGGTCATCTTTCCCCGTCTGTTTTTGCTCCCTTCCTCTTTTACATGCTCTCAGCACGCCATGCCTGATGAGAGGGGAAATATTGTTGAGGGCAGAGGCTTCTCAAACAATGAGATTCACAACCTCCCCTCATTTATTCTTATAACAGATGGCAAAATGTAACCTATGGCCTTGGCAAATTGCAGTTTTGGCTAAGTTTTCAAGTAGTACTGAAAAAAAAAAGGAGAAAACTAAGGAAAACAAACTAAAAAGACGGAGAGGAAGTAAAATGAAAAAGGGGATTTAAACGTAATTGTGGGTAAAACGGGAATTTGTAAGGAGAAGCCAAAAAAGGCATAGACCTCATCACAGGCAAAAGATTGTAAAATAGATAGACTTGTTCAACATTAACTATATAAACCCCCAAGAGCTCAAATCGAAAAAGGAATCGCTTGATAGACATTTTTTTGTAAAAAAACATTTTTTTGACTATGAAAAATGATAAGATCAGACAAATATGAATAAACACAAAATTCAGTTTTGAAATTATTTTATAGGGCCATACTCACCTGGCCCTATGCAGAGTAATCGCCCACAATCCTCTGTAAGGTTTTTGTGATAACTTGCAAATAGTCAGGCTTCCACATAGCTTATACAACTAGCTTTACCCAGTTGTATTTGCACACTTATACCACATTGGAGGGTTTCAAGCATTAATGGCACATTTAAGCTTATGCCACAGAATCTCAACTGAAGTTGAGTCTGATCAGACTCAATTTCATGGTACAAAACCTTTATTTGTTGTTTTTGAGCCAGTCAGAGGCAAAGGTTTATTTATTTATTTTTTTATTATAATTGTGATGGATAAACTAAGTCCAGTTTAGCCTGTGGTCATGAAGTGGTAGCCAGACATTCTGCAAGCTTTTCATACAAAAATCTGAATTAATTGTTCACATTAATCAATATGCTACTTTATCTTTGGATTTAAAGAGACACACACCTTCCAAAAAGCTTCACTTAGTCTTGTTTGTCCACAGATTATTTTGGCGGAGTGTCACAATATATATATATATATATATATTTTTTTTTTTTTTTCTGGCTAATAAGAGGCCAGCCTTTGTGCCCCTTGTCCATTGATTAGGGGCTTACAAGCATCCCAAGGAAGCTTATTTTTTGCCAACTCTCTTTCTTGTCATTGAATTATGAGCACAGTGCAGTGTAACATTTTTAATCTTGTTGTGTGGTCTTTTTTTTAGTCTCCTAGATAATTCATCCATGTGCTTTCAATACTTTTCTTGATTATGGTTTGGAGGTCTCAAATCTAAGGGGCCTCCAATCATATACAGACCTATATATGATGATTTAGTGACTTAGTTTTTCATCTGTTTTTAGTTTAGACCAACCTTTACTGTCATCTAAGGTTCTTGTTTAGGGACGTCTTTTTTTCTGTCAACCAGTGAAACCATGATTTAGGAAGAGGCGGTGATCACTGTTTTTCATGGGGCCACTTAGCTTAGATATCATTCCCATTTAATAAAAGAAGTAATTCGGGTTGTCTTTGATAAAATAAAAACAAAAAAAAAAGTGTTTGATATTTAAATAGATAATATGTCTGACACTTCCAGGTAACATTTGTTAGAGATTTTTCAGTTGTGTTGTTTGATGTTTATTTACTTTTAATGTAAAACTAGTTGAAGGCCAAAGCCAGTTAAGAAAAAAACTTCCATTAAAAAAAAAAAAAAAAAAAGACTCGAGCATAAAAAAATAGAAAAACAAATCCCATTCTGGTTTTAAACCAAATATATGAATATTTTCTTGAACAGAATATTTCATCATATTTCTCTGCAAATCTTGACAGCTTTAATATAGATATTTCCCAGTCGCCCTTCTACTGTTATTAAAAAAGGAATATTTTTTAAAAGCACTTTTCTCACACAATGAATCTCTACAGACATCCATCCACAAAATGGAACGTGCATTACCCTATGGTGTGATAATAATACATCATTACACCTTACATGTGCAATGTCCCATTGCTATAAATAGAAAACAGATTGCTTTGTCATTGACTAAAACGACTATGCCAGATGGATGTGCAACACAGAAACGGGATTTACTGGGCATTCTTTCCGCAAAGATCCACTGTGCAGGAAAAGTGAGATAAGACTCATGAAAGAAAACAGACGAAGAAAGCATTACTTGCTTAGCAAAAACAGTCTCTCTGAGTGAAACTCAATTTTTTTTTATTCAAGAGGATTATGAAAGAATTGATTCATCTAAAGAATGTAGGGAAAGGAATAATGGAAAAGGGTGAGGGACTGTTCATCCTGCGTGCTAGCAAAGAGCTCTAGAGAAGCACCAAGAGTGTTAGGAAACATTAGGCTTCTCAGGTAAGAACACTTATTTTACTGCGTCCTCTGTCAGTATATAACACAGTGGTGGGTAGAGTACGGTAATTTCTGGACTATTGGGAGTGCCTGAATATAAGCCACAACAAAGTCAAAGAATTACACAAATAGGGTGCACTTATATAGGCCACACTTGTCTATAAGTTGCAGGTGTACATGTTGTGTGTATCTTTACTTGTTTTTAAAAATTATTTAATTACCATTGTTTGACTTTTAATTTTCTCCCTTCATTATTAACAAAGTTGTAAAAGTAAAAATAGTCATTTTTCTTTGTCAAAACATAAGAATATCTATGTGCATCTGTGTGGGTGGGCGTAAATGCATCCTAAACAAAACTGGAATTGATTTAGCACTTTTATTTGGCATCTGTCACTTCTCTATCTCCAGTGGTCATAAGGCCACAGAGGGCAAGAAAGGGAGAAAAAGAACAGACTGGTCACCAGTCCTTCAAAGGGCAACACTGAGACACAAAGGACAAACAGCTTTGTACACACATTCACACCCAGGGGCAATTTAGAGAGATCAATTAAGCCAGCAGTCATGCTTTTACATTGTGGGAGAAAGCCAGAATACCTGGAGGGAACCCACAGGGAGAATACAAAAAACTACATGTAGAAAAACCGTCGTTCATCCCCATGACCTTCCTGCTGCAAGGCAACAGTACTGCCAACTCCACCACCATGCAGCCCTAGTTCATCATATTAGTGATGATGTATCCCATCATCACTAATATACCTCAAACCACCGCTCAACTAAGATGATGTACACATACCACTAATGTAATACCTAAATTTAGTTGACTGTGTTTGCTATGTTCAAATGAACAAACTGTAAATAACCTGAATGAAAGCAAAAGTGATTTTTTTTCTATTAATTCTAAATAAATTCATCAAGCGCAAAAAAGTGAGACTTTGTGAGCTATTTTTAGTCACTATGGTTTACAAAACCATCCCACAGTATCTTAATATAAAGTATTCTGATCATGCATTTCCGCATGGGAAAATGTTGCAAAAAATTTACACCTACCTGATTACTGACAGAATTTAAATTTTTTTATATTTGTCATTATTGGTGATGTAACAAATTGCAGCCATACTGGTCAGAGAGCATTTTTGTTTTGTTTAACCCTCTCAGGCTCAAATTAAGTTCTAGTTGCAGGAACAAATCTGATATTTAGCTGTTGCAAATCTGCAACATCTGCCTGGAGAGGGTTAAAGTTCCTTTGTAGGTCACAAGTTTGTTGGGTCACAGAGTTTCACCCTCTTAAATTACAGTTTTCCTGAAATTCCAACTGTAAAGTCGCTGCATGAACCCGACGTATGTGAACTCCTATTTGAACTGTGGATTTTACCGTCATTCTGTTTATGCTAAGTGTATAACTGTGCACCTATACACAGTTAAAGTTCTTAATGTGATTTCCTTCCTGTATTACAACTTTTGGTTGTGAGCTCAGCTCACTTGTGCTCAGTTTCATTATCATAGTTTTTTATGTGTTTCTCAATTTTGTCCATGAAAATGAATAGAGCTATCGTGAGAGGGAAAAAAAAGCCTGGGTGAATTTGAAGAGGAAATGGTGTAAAAGTGATTAAATATGCCCTTTACATTACAGATCAAGTAGGCCACTCTATACTCTGTGGGCCAGCAGACATTTTCAACACTACAGCTGCATCAGCTATACACACACGTCCTCACTGGCTACTCGGCCTGAAAGAAATGCAAATGGAAAGAAAAAAATGTAATGGCTTGTCTTCTTTTGTTCTCCAGTGTCACACAAGCTCAACCAGCTGTTCATAAGCCCTTTCCAGCCTTTGCCACTGTGTGCACTCACTGTATTCTGGTACAACATATTTATCATAAACCAGGTTTTCTTAACCTACTGTTGTAGCAAGAAGCAGTAAAAAAACAAAAAAAAAAAGCACTTCTAATGTTTGAAGGAAAAAAAAGGTTATTACTGAAAGACAGTTTCAACACTACAGCTTTTCTTAAGTAAAGCAAATATAAACACAGATCACACAACTATTGCTATAAGTCTAACCATGCTTAAATATTGATCTAGGAAGAAGAAAAAAAAAAAAAAAACTAGCCTCCATGGGCTAAATGTAATGAAAGAATTAGCAAGTTCCAATTTCCCTCTAAATATGCAGTGGTGCTACAGCTACTTTGAAAAAGTAATGCAACTGCTGATTACTGATAATCATTCAACAAGTTACATTGTTCTGCACATCGGACAAGTCAAATGTCAATCTTATGAATCATTGTTTCAAATGTTCTGGACTGTATACAAGATCATTATGTGCATGTGTAAGTACATATGATAATTTGTACTTACACAAATTATCATATGTGGTATCATATGTTACCATAATGCTGTAGAGCATTATGGTAAGTTCTACAGATTCCAGTATCAGTATTGAGGAAGTGTTTGCTTTAAGATTAAATAAATATAGCAATCATTAAAATCCAAAAAGTTAGTTTGCTTAGGCGCAAGTGTGTTGCTGTAAAAAGTGGGTAAGGTTGTGTGGACTGATATGGGCCTTCACTCTGCTTCTCCAGGGTCCAAAAGACCTACCAGAGTGGGTTTAGTACACTGTAAAAAAGGAACCAAGGGGGTTATTACATTAACAAAAGAATATCATGTACTTTTAACTAAATAATTTCATG
>CAEFZX010027368.1:0-30947 GCA_903066825.1 Alfaro cultratus | reverse complement strand
AGATAGATAGATAGATAGATAGATAGATAGATAGATAGATAGATAGATAGATAGATAGATAGATAGATAGATAGATATAAAGCAAACAGAAAGCTTTACATGTGCTGAGACTTTTAGATTCATCTTAAAACGTGGATCACATAAATACAGTGAAAAGAGATCTAAGCACTGTAATGGGGCATTCTTACAGTTAGGTCTTTTACAAATGAATTTAAATATTTTTTCTTAAAATCTTTTAATAAAATCTAATTTAAAGATAATTAAGTTTGCAGCTGTCATGTAACAAAATGTGAAGGTAGAAATTATACTCTATATACAGTGAATAATGTGGACACTGTATTTAGGGGGAAGCCTATATGCAGAAATACGTTGCAACATCAATGTGCACGTTCATGCAAACATTAAAATATGTATGAATGAAGTCCTGCATTCTTTTAACAGTGCTGCATTTTTTGACAGAATGATGGCTGAGAGAGCTCACAGGCTTATTAGAACAGGCAGATGGACGAATCACAAACACATGGAGAAGACATGTTCATCTGTTTGACAGTAAGCGTGCCACAAACACGCTCAAAGCATGAATTAGATCAGCATGATTTATTTGGTCACAACATAAGCATGAAAGGTATTGTTGGAAAAAGGACAGGTAACAACTGAAAAGCAACTGAAAAAGGATTGCGACACAATGACGTTTCATTTCTTTGAAACACGATTTGCTGATTTGATCAGCAAATCGCAACAACAAATGTACAGCAGTAGTCTGCCTGTGTGACCATATTTGGTTTTCTTTTGGTCGACAGGATAAAAGTTTCTAGTCATGTATTTTTCATCTTTAGAAAAGAGTTGCTTGGTAACTCCAAGCATTCATAAAAAATGTCAATTTATCAAGTATTCTGAAGAGGGGATAAGCAGAACAAGAATTTGCAATATGAACTGAACAAAATGACTGAATATTCACAAGCAAAACATCTAGATTCATTGTTGTAATATGTAATAACCTTTCATATGCATTCTTAGATTACTTCTGTTCTTCAGCTTGAAATGGTTCACTTCACATGAACCATTTCTGACCTTCCTCAGTTAACTTCCAACTTTGCATGGGTGATTTAAAAGTACAAGTTAAATTCAGGTAATAAAAGCCCAACTGCTTTAAGTTAGAAGTTTTCATCTCATGTGCACAAATGTCATATTATTCATATTCACCATTATTCCCCGCATATTTAGTTGAGAGTATTTAAATAGGTTAATTTCCAGGCAGCGACTGAGCTTTTAAAAGCAGCTCATAAAATTTTAACAAAGCTAAATTTAAGGTTATTCCACAAACGTGATGTTAACATGTATCAATTATCAAACAAGTTTTAGTTTGCGTTTTTGATCACTATGTAGTTGGAACAACTAATTGTTTCCTAATTTCAACAATCTATATGTTGTGTTGAGACAAAATTGAAGAATTTGGAGTGTGTCCATTTTTTCAACGACGTTATGCAATTCACCCGTATCAGTGGAATTGAAAACAAAATCCTCATCATGTTGCTAACAACTTGGCACAGTATTCTTAATTCTTTGACAGACTTCCAAACATTCTTCTCATTATTACAAGCAAAGAGCTCAATCTTATCTGCTTTAAACTTGAAACTGTATTTAAGGCAGCATTTTAGATGTAAATGTCAACAGTCACAAATTTTAGTCAAGCATTTGATCATTAGTTTCGGAGCAGGATGTTCTTTCTTGGTCAGCACCCTATGAGTCCATATTGATTTTAAACCTGCTTAAGTGTGAGCAAGGACTCTGGTGGATCACTAACTTCTTGATTACAATAGGCTTGAAACTTGCTTTTTCCTTGGGTTGTTCTTAAACATTCAAAACAGAAACTGGACACTACTGGCTGCGATCTTAAACACGTCCCAATACTGGTTTTGGAATCAAAATAGCACAGTAACATTAAGTTTGAGGATGACCCAGAACTTAACTATGTTGAAAATGTGTGTAGACTTTGCTTAAAAGTCAGATTAAGGAAACCAGCCAGGTTAAATGAGCTTTACCAATTCTGCCTAGATGTGCAAAAAAAAACAAACAAACAAAAAAAAAACATGTGCATTATGTGCAACTTTCAAGTAGATTTAAGTACAGAAAATCCACAAGTTCACTTTTCATTATCTGACATTGTTCATTGTATGATCATTCCACTCAGGGCAAAATCTGTTCAAATACATGATTGAAAGCCCCTTATTGATAAAAGTACATTGGTGCCTGTAATGTGTAGGAAAACTTCTGACTGTAAGCATTAAACCACAATGAAGAAATATATAGCTGTAGACAAAAATTATGTGCTTTACCTTTCCCTCATCCATAGGGTTATCACTTATGTGGACAACTGGTCCCGGGTGAGTCTTGGAGGAACTTATGAGAGACAAAAAGACAGAACAGAAAATGTATTTTATCCATTTTGATCTATGATACACAAAATAAAAACAGCAACAGTGCCATGGGGAAAAATCTTTTGAGGTAATCAAACCATTTCTAACATATAGCAAAGATAACCTGAGTAAATAAAAGCAAACTACTTTTATTTTTTTAATCGTTATGGTACCTAAAAGTCAGCAACAAAATAAAACTCTCCAAAAGCATATAGGTAAACTACAAAATCCTTAGAATTGGTTTTACATCTTTTTGGCAATAAACACTTGTTCTTGAATTCATTTATATTGTGGTACAATGTGTTGTTTTAGAGACTTTTTAGCCTACTTCATGTTGTCAAACAGGTTCTATGTAGATGAGTCCAGACATTTGACAATTACGCCGGTAATTATGTTGCAAATTATGGCCCTAACCAGATGCTATTCATTCATCTATATTGAAATAAGTATTTTTCTTTTTAATCTATTTTTCATATTGCATTTGTATGAAAAATGTGTGTTAATATTAGCTTAAAAAAAGCAATGGAAGCATTATTCAGAATTGTGTATATACAATTATATGTTAATTGACAATGTGCTTGGAGTGGTTAATGTCAGATCAATATGTATGTCTGACTAGTAAACAACTATTATTCAAAAAATTCAGCTGAGAAAAACTGAACATAAAACTGAATAATGTACTTTTTTCTTCAGCGAAAAGATTGAAGGGAGAAGAGAGAAGACAACGTTGCTGCTCACCCCGTGGTGAAAAAGAGTAGCCGAAAGACATAAATTCACCAAAGGTTGTGATAAATGACTGTGTCAGTCCCTGGTGGCTGTGTGTACGTGAGTTTATGCGTCTGTTAATTTGCAAGTCCGTGGAGAAAGCCTAAAACGCCTCTTCTCTCATCCTCCTGTCTGTGTCTTACCCTCCAGACAGCTTTGTGTCAAATTCCCCGTTTCAGAAATTTGCTCTTCCTTTACGAGGTGAGATGGGAAGGTCACTGCTGAAAAACAGTGATTGTTGTTGCTGTAAAAGCATGACTCTTATACGGCGGAGGAAGGATAAGATGCCATACAAGGATAGAAGGTGAAGCAAAATGAAAGAAACACAAATGTGAGGAAAATTGGACACCTTTGCTTTGGTCCATGTTATGACAGTGCACAATTGTTTTTTGGCACACTGAAAAGCTGAAGGTGACACATAGGATTTTCTGATGCTTAAATAAAACTGGAGTTATACTGATGAAAGGTTGCAATTACAGTTTCTGGTTCCCGTATCAGTTTAGGTTGAATATGATTTATCTCTGTGAACTTTAATACGTAGATTTATTTTTATTTTTTTTTCTAATTTTACAGCAAAGCATAAAAGAAAAAGGAAAAAGAAACTCATGCAGTGACAGCTTATTCTCAATCTTACTAGGAATAAATAAATTGACATTGTACGTGGTACGTCTTATAAATCTGTTCTTATGATGAATGGAAAATGAACTGTTTAGTTTAGTGCTCTCTAGTCAAACAAACAGAAATGCACATATAGGTAAAAAAACAGTTTATAACTTGGAGTTCAGTGTTTTGCCTAAGAACATTTTGAGGTGTGGTGGTGGGAAACTTAAAATCTCACTTTTAAACTTGAAAAAAGAAGGATATTTAATAAAATAAACTACATTAGCAATAACTCTGAGCATCCTGGACTCAGATTACGTTCATATTACATTTCTTCCCGGTCACCATACGATTAATTTGAGTATACCTGTATTATACTGTCTAAGAAAAATGTAGATAGAAATAAAACTGCAACAAAAAGTTGTTGTTTTTGTTTTTTTTTAACAGATGTGCATTGCCAGAATCTACAAAAAAAATCAAAAGAAGAAAAACATATTTAACAATGGGTCTATGTGCTCGTTTGTCTATTAGAAAGTAACAGTTAGTGGGCAGGCAGACAGTCGGTTGTCTCTATATTTAGCCTGTTAGTACTGGAGCCTTATTACCTAAGCTCTGCTGCAGCAGGATCTCTTGATGTGTCTAATACCCATTCACTGTCTGTATGCGAGCTAAGAGCTATCCACACCTGCGTGCACATCCACAGTCAAAAACATACATATCAGCACAATTAAGACATATTTGAACACTTTCACACTCGTAATCAATATCCCCAATAGCATAAACAGTCTCCTTATGGATGTCAAAATCCACCATTGCCATAGGGAACTATACTTACTTGTCCAATGACTTAATTCTATCTCTATGCTATTTATCTTCAAAAATTCTGATTAAATTGTTTACAGCACATAAATCCGACATGAACATTTTCGCAAAGTCTCCAAATACACATTCAGGTTTGGAGATAAAGGAATCACCATGGCAACAGAGGCAGGATGGGCAGAGTGCACATAGCTCCCAAAAACCATCTGTAGTCTGCCACGAGCAAACCGACACACCCACACAAACCAAAAGCTGTCAGGACATGCTTTACTGCACACATACACACCTGTCAGCGTGTACATGCATGTGTGTTTGCTTGTCTGCATGCTGTTATTCTCATAGCACCTTACACATTTATCACATTCAAGTCTTTTCAGCTTCTTATTCAAGGTTTTTCATTTCAAACAAGAACACACTCGCAAAACCTGGCGACTGCTTGAGTTAAACTGAATACCCAGTGGCAAGTATAACCTTGGTAGCATCTTTTATGCACCTGCGCAGCACCAAAATCCATTTCTGAGTATCACTACTGCCCAACCACGCTTTCAGTGCATTTAAAGAGAATGGACTATTACTTTAGGTGTGTTTTGCAAGCAAGCACACAAGTGCTGCTAAGCAATTGCTGGTGGATGTGATGATGGCACAGCGGGGATATTTAAGCAACAGAAAAAGAAACACCTCACTAAACTCAACAACATCTCTTCAGGGGAAACACAAGGAGTTTCTTTTTTGTGCTTGATAAATTCCCAGTACTTAAAAATTTAGCATATGTTTTATATATTTTGTATTTTTTTTAATGTGTTTAAACACATCTAATGCATCCTTTACCAGCACTTATGCATACAGATACAACCTGGAACAAAGTTATGCACACAGAGAGCAAGACTCAAACATCTGGTGTCATCGCAAGTGATGATCTCAGAGGCAGCTTGCAGTTTTCAGTGAAACAGTGTGGCTTAAGCAGCATATTTGAAGTCTGTCCATGCCATATGTGGCCTCATTTCACCTCAGTCAATGGTGTTTACAGTCATTTTAAATCATATCTGCTCTTTATGTTTTGTTTTACTTACAGCCATCTTTTTTCTTTACATAGAAGAAACTGTATTACCTGCGTTTCAGTGTTTAATCTTTTCTTTTTCTGTACTGAGTAAATAGGGCTACTATTGCCATTACTCATTGACAAAGTATTTGTTATTAGCTCAATGTTTGTGTTCAGATGTGCCCATTCCCTAGATGTAGCTATTGCTACCATCAACTTTGTTGTCTCTTGTTTTTGTGTTTCAGTGCAAGGTACACTTTTGCCAGGGTTTGTGTTTAACCATTTCTCTGACCAGGAGTAAGTTATCAACAAAGATAATCCTAATATTGCTTTCAAATGTTACTGGTAATCTAGGTTCCCTTTAGATTGTTTCAGGCTTCTGTAAATTAAAGGTATTAGTGTATTATTAATATTGGAAGCTGTAAGATCAGTATCAGGATTGTAAATAAACCATTGTTTTAATATTTAGATTATTTAGGACAAAACAAATGGACAAAATTGTGAAGCCTACTTGAAATGAATTAGTCTTTTACCCAAAATGTATAATTTACAAAAAGTAAGACAAGATAAGACAACAAGATTATTTTCTTTAAGTAGTCACTTCAATAATGGTTGTAGTTAGACTTTGATTCTGGTCTAAGTGACCACTGAATGGCTTAGAGAGATTTTTTTTCCCATCTTTTCACGCATAGGGTGACATCTTTGTACAAATACACAAAACTACAGTTTGCAAGAAATAGTAGCATTAAAAGACAAAACACATTTACAACAGCTGCTGGCCTCTGAGTAAGAGAACAGGTGAAATTAAAAGGGAAGCAGGACAGGAGATGCCGCAAGTCAAAATGCTCACATAAACTCAGAGTCACAGGAAGCTGTGAAGATTCATCACTCTACTCTATCACATCTTGGACTTTTGTTGCCAGTAACTATGTGGCTGAATCAAGTTGAAATCACTCACAGACGCACAAACAACAGCCAGGCATATATGTTAAGACATTTTGTGTATTTGCACAAAATAGTGCACTGTGTTTACTTTACATTCCGGTACAGTTTCCAGCAAAGTGGCTTTGGAACAGAGGTGTGAGTCATGAGCACATAGCATTGGTTTGAGTTGGGCCGGGCCAGGCCTGGGGCTGGGGCTAAATGGCACAGCAAGTGCTGCTCGTCTCCAAATAGAAGGGCCCAAGGGACAATGACCCCAGAAACCACTACATCGTGGCCTATTAGCAGTCACAGGAGAACAGTGGTGCACTGAGCAGGGTGTGGGATTTAGCATTCAAGTACTTCTTGCAACACTATGCCCATGCTAATGGTAACAATGCAGGGAGTATGTTTAGAATTGAGAATAATATTAAATAAACTGTCTCAAGACTGTTTTAACAAAGCAAAACATTTGGTTTTCCAGAATCCAAATTATATTCAAAACAGCTACTTTCAGTTTTCTAAACTAAATCTAAATTCCAATCTTTCCCCCCCATCAACAAAAGCACCATAACTAAGTGCTACCAGATCATGTTGGCAAACTGAAAAAAAATCTGACATTGAGTCATCGCTCTGAAACAGTGAGATGGTTAAAACTGAAGTATATTAAGAAATGCTTTGTGATCATTTAGGCTGGGAAGGTGCGACTTTTCAGAAGATAACAGGAAGGCTAAACAGTGTATACGAAGTTGCTTTCTCTCATACTTTTGACCTTTCAACCTGTGTCTGTTATGGAGTATTCTTGATTTTTTAAAATGCTGATGGCTTTCTGGAAAGTCAAGGCATGAAATTGAATGCATGGAGAGTTCTGTTTTAATAACTCTCCATCCATCCTTAAGTAACAGCTAATTTAAGATGATAACAATAGAAAAATGTCAGGGCCATGATCGTTTTGTCTTTGGTATAAGTATTTAAAAAAAATAATAAAAAAAAAACCTCTTTAACAATGAATGCTCTTTCACTAATGGCATGACATTGCCTTAGCACCTAATATAAATACATAATGACTTGAAAATAATATTTTGCTGTTGTTCTAATATTCTATTATGCTACTCGTCAAAAGGAAATCGGCCAAAATCAGCATCAACAGGTCAAAGCCTTACAAAAAGCTGGGAAAATGTGAAACGTGCAAATCTGTAAAGAGCTAATTCTAGTAAAGTGGAAACAGGAATACTCGTTAAAAATCAATATTACCTATATACTAATTGTACCAGTTGCAATTGTAATGGCCTTCCTTGTCTTATTAAAACACAAGCGGACAAACAGAAAAGCTTTTGTTTTCTGGACACTGACCCTATGACCTCTACAGCTGGCACAGAGATACAAGGACAAAGAACAAGAGGTTCAGCTCACACCTCTCTGATCTGCTTCAAAGCAAATCACACATGCGCACTCAAATATGCAAACCATGAGCTTCTGTAGCATATCAGAGAAATCAGTTCCGACACCTCTACCAACTTAAAGGATGTGATTTTCCTCTAAAATCGCCAAGTGACTCTAAGTGATCATGTGTAGGAAGTGCATTGATAACATGCAGATAATAGTTAATTTGTGCATATTGTCATATTGACAGGATTTTTTTAAACAAATAAATACAGACAAGCATTTCAGTTATAATTAATCAGTTAATTATAACTGATTAATGCTTTGCTTTTAGAATGTTATGCTTTCTTTTATTTAAACGAAACGTTTTTTGATATACTTTTTAAAATTTATTAGAATTTTTTCTTTCCAAACAAAATTAGAGTGTGAACTTTGAAGGTGAGGGACAGAGGAAGAGAGTGCCGTCAAGAAAAGTCAAAGTTAAGGTTTGTCCTTTAATCTGAAGGCCATATGGTATCTACTGCTCTATCATCCATATCTTCTCTCCATCTCGTCATTATCACTCTTTACCTTCTGCCCTTTTTTTTCTTTAATTGGAAGCCTTCTCCCTAGTCGCTATCTCTTATCTGCACAACTTCCTTTATCTGCTCTGCCCTGTGCTACCTGCTTTTAACCCTCCATCACAACTCCACCCATCTCCTCCATCACTCTGCCTCTGTGGGCGTCCTATTCCCCAGGCCAAAGCCCCATCTCATCCATTCAGCTTCTCTCCCGTCTGTCATAATCCCACTTCCCCCTCTCTCTCTCCCACCACTCAACTCTCGCCTTTTCTTCCCCCAGCCCTGTCGACGAGACGTCTGTGTGTACCATACACTGATCTCGGCAGACACCTGTTCCACCCACTCCCTCCTCCTCCTCTTTTTCTGCTATCTACACACAAACATGCATATGGGCTCACATGCAAGAAGAAGGATGAGGGGAAAGTGTGAAGCAAAATGCTCCAGTGAATAATTTAAGTCTCTACAGTGGGGAGCCAAAATGGAGCCTGTCATCCTGACGGATCCATTCAAACAGAAGAGATGGCATCCTCACTACCTGATACTGTGCTTTGAAATTACACTTATGAATAACTTCTTATGTCAGTATAAAACTATAGCTCAGCTTAGAAAGTTATTCTGTTTATAGTGAACCTCAAAAAACACTCAAGTAATCCACAAATACAAGGAACAAAAGGAAACAGAAGTAAATTAGTCCAAAAATTGAAGAGATGGGTAGAAAATTACCAACATTTATAAAAGTTAAATTTGGCACACAAACAAAAGTGTGTGTCATCTACAGAACACAATACCCACACTGAAACAGGGAGACAGCAGCATCATGCTGTGGGATTGCTTTTCTTCAAAACTGTTTATTTTCTTTAGGTGAAGTTATGAACAGCCTTTAGGAGTTTTCGAGAAAGCTGAAGATAAGATGATGAGATTTTATTTTGCAGTTTCCCACGTGAGCATGTTTTTTGTTCAACAACAAACATGCCTTCTTTGGAAGAAAAAATATGTTTTGGAAAAGCTCAGTTAAAACTGAGTTTTTCAAAATCATACGGAAGAGGATTAGGGCCACCGAAAAAAATAAATTCTAATTCTGACTTTAATCTCAGAATTCTGACTTTAAAGTCAGAATTTGATTTTTTTTTTTTTTTTTTTTTTTTTTTTGCCGTGGCCCTAATCCTCTTCTGTAAAATCAAGTCTGTTAAAATGTGAAAATTAAATTTTATGGGGTCACCTGAAGAAGGATGAAGAGAAAATATATCCTAGAAATTAGATTTGGACATTAAGGTAGAGTAGAGCAAAGTTGATATGTGGAATGCTAAAATTGCTGAAACAGTAATAGCGTTAACACTTTTTTAGCTAAGATATTGCATTATTTAAATGTATATTTTTTTCTCTTTGTGCTTTTTTTTACTTAAATTGTATGCATTATTAAAAGTGTAAAAAAATATTTTTTATTAATTATTAAAAAAATAATTACAGTAATACTATTTACCAATCACAAAAGCCTGGTATTGTAACAGGGAAGTTCATATTTTAAGATAGCTTTTAAAGATGAAGCTGAAATTTGAAAACAAGGCCTGTGCAGCCCTGTGTTCAGATGTGTGGGAACTGGAAGATAAGGAGAAAGAAAAGAGACTTGAGAGAAATTTTGTTGGAGAGAAACCATGAGAGGGTAAAGAAAAAAAGAGGTCAGGGCCACTCACAGTTCAATGGCTTTGTTCCACATGATGACGTAGCCTGAGAGCATGAAGGACTCCACGTTGACGATGTGGATGTTCCCTCGTTCTGTGCCGATGTACAGCCATTTACTCTGGAATGGCAGGTGGCAGAAAGTTATTCTGTGGAAGGAAAAAGAAGCAACAACCATTAGAGACATTGTCCAAAAATTAAAGGGAAAATGTTTGGATAACAATGGAAACTCTTGGAAATCACTGTGTCTCATAAGTGGTGACAAATTATGCCAAACTTTGAGGGGATTATTTACCACTCCAACAGGTCGGAGCACTCAAGATAAGACTGACACACCAAAGAGGGCTTTACTCAACCATTAAGCCCATTTTTCTGTACATCCATAGGACACATGAGGGCAAGAGTCAAGCGTAATTCTCCTGTTTTCATTATTTCTCTGTATCTCCTCCTTTCATCCATCCATCAGACTTAGATTTAATGAGAGGTTATAAACCCTTCCCTCCTTAAACCTGGCTGTCCATTCATCTTCTCATCCCTTTTTCATCATTGTGTTCTTTCATCCATCCTCCCGTGGAATAATAATGTGCAACCTTGGTAATCCAGCATGCTAATATTTCAAGGTCAGTTAGCTCCTCCAGTGATCTGTCTGATTCTGCACAGCGGTTTCAGGCAAAGCTTTAGACTTCAGAGGCTCAAGACGGAACCCTTAAGTTACTCCTTGAGTATGAATATTATCCACATAGCAAGAGAAAAAAAAAGCCTGGCTTCTTTATTTTCAGATCACATCATCTTGTGATCAAGCATGTTAATATTTCCTTTGCAATAACAGAATTAGCTGCTACAGAGCAATTAAATCATTCAACACATGACAATTCCATATCAGCTCAATATCAGAGTCAAGATTAATAAAATGTTATCTCTCAATTACAGTTCTTAATTATACTGCATAATTCTACAATATTCAACAGTTATGAATCACTTTTGATATAACGCATGTGCATCAGCTAGTGCTTTGCAAAAACTAACTGAAAGTCTCATAATTAAAATGAATAAATAAATTAGTAAAAAAAAATTGGCAACAAAATAAAATGCTTAGAAATACTGGTTTATGAGAGACTTTACTAGATTACCTACAAATATCTCTTTTGGCAATCCAGTCCAGTACATGGTGATAATACACTTTTCAGCCAGGTTGCCCATTTTGATTTACTCCTTACCAGCTAAACTGATTTAAAAAGTCAATTCTCTGTGTTTTTACAGTCAAACAGATTCTAAATCAAGATATTGTTAATTTAAATATGACCCATTAGATATACATTGAGGTATATCGTGTATTAGGCATAATTGGGCCTAAATCCAGCCACTGGATGGAAACACAGTTAGGTATGAGTTAAATATGCATCAACAGGCATTACTGGTAAACACTTAATGTGTTGGTGTGAGGAGAATTTATGCCAACAGTCAACATGGGATTAAACATAAGATAGAGATGATGATAAACTACAATCACTGCTACAACAATGCATAATTTGTTATTTACAAGTTAACTGAAGTAGCAGCCAAGAACTGAATTCTTTCATTATCTGTATCATATCAGCCAGTGCACAAGCCCGATGCCCTGCCCATTTCCAACAAAATGTTTTGGTATAAGCTAGTAGAAATGCAATAATATTTTCAAAGTATATTTTTGAAAGTCAGAAAAAAAGAGAATGTAACTTCTTAAGTTACATACTTAAGAAGTATGTAACTTACATACTTCTACGTGTATCCACTACACAAATGGATACACGTAAAGCATTACATTTGCAATTTAGTAGCATTTTTTCTTGCAAAAAGGCTATTCAAAATGTTTTACATGCTAAGTCACTTCAACCTAAGAACCTAAGGGCTGTCAGTTTGTAGCACCCCTGCATCGAATGGGTAAAATATTGTGTCTATAAGTGAGTGCCCCTTTAACAGCTGCAGCAGTTTTATACACAATTACTTTGTGTGTTCTGCTTTTCAGAAATATTATTCTATAAAATGCAATCTGTGTGCTCTCAGTGACTATTTGTTTCTCTGTTATGGGCCCATAAAAGCTTGCCTGTTTGTGTTTGTGTACAACACGCTTCCCAGCGGGTGATATGCATTCATGTTTTCTGCATACATACTGCATGAAAATATCTGTTGCATAATTTCGCCGTGTGTCTGTGCATGCACACGTTTGCGCATGCAAGCTGACTGATTAAGTATTCTGAGAGCCAGTTTGAGAGGGCAAACTGAGAGGCAGTGTCAGGAGCATAATTATACAAATTTGCTTGCAATTTGTCGGTGTACGTGCGTGCATGTGTCCGCTTCACAGTGTGCATCTATACGTGTGCAAATATGCACCCGATTGTTTGTGCATACATGCGTCTCCTGGTAAAATCTCCAGCTTCAAGTGGTCACGACACACAAAGGCAGCTGCCAGCTTGCTGGCCCAGGGCCAAACACATTGCCTCAGAAATGACAGACGCCTGCCACACAGCTCGGCTCTGAGACTCATTGCACTGTGGGCTAGACATACGAGAGCATGGTTCACTGCAAATGAATTAAAGAGACAGGATAATTCAGAAAATTATCCTTTGTGATGTATGGTTTTCTGTGTTCCAAACTAGGCTGATTCTTAGACTACAGAAGCTGTTCAAGCATTTCATAAAAATACTTCCATTTAAAGAGACCTGTGTCTAGCATTGCTTTCTTTATTGTAGAGATACTTTTACTGAGCTGCAGTCGAGTCTAGAGGCATAACTGCTGAATAAGAAACACTCAAGACACAAAATTGATATGAATTGCTTAATTCATTAAACTAAGCTTTGCTAATTTTGTGAAACAGTAAATTTATAAATTGGACTTTTTAAAAATGTAGAACCATAATTTATTCAAACATATTGGACTGGATTATGATAGCAGAGGATGACGCAGGCGGGGAATTATAGAACTAATAAAAAAAAATTAAAAAATCAATCAAACACAATGTTAATTAGTTAACACAATTATCTCTCCGAAATTGATCATGTTTTTCTGTCCACTGTATTTAGATTTGGAAATTCATTAACAGCTTGGCATAATTGAAATGTCAGCGATGGCGTTGTGTGGACACTTTTTTCCCACAAAGATGATCTGTGCCAGTTACAGATGCAACAACAAGGTCAGACTGTAAAGAAAATAATATAAAAAATACCATTGATTGTGGCATTATTTAAAAAAAATTATATATATATATATATATACTGTATATACACAAGCTTTTAATGTTCAGACACATTGTGTGAGGGATCTCATTGTAGACAAGCACAAGGCAGCACAACTGTCGTCTGTTTTCTGTCTCACCATGTATTTTGGTGTTTTTCTACTTTTTCAAAAGACACCTGTTATGCTGGTATAAATGCATGGAAATTAAGGGCATTTTGTGGAATAACCATCACCTGCAATGTTTCTTTGGTGCGTTGCTTTGGTGCACTAATATTCAGAATTTCACTGAGAGCAAAGGCAAAATTCACCGGATTCAGCAAAATCATGTACGTTACTGTGTAGTAAACAAAAAGAAAGACTATTTTTTAATCACAATAGTCATCCTCACACCCCTCCATCTACTGAGGTGCATCTTTTTATGTCTTTTTGAGTGTACATCATCAAGATTGTTGTTCATGATCACCATGGTATTGTCTGAAACTGCCCTCTAAATTCTCAAGTCAACTCAGAACTGGCTGCTGGTGGTGATATTTTATAGTAACGAAGCCAACTTAAGAAACTGATGGACGATATGAGAGCACTGATGCATGACAACGTTAGATATGGATGAGCCAATTTATATGCATAAAAGTAGCATAAATAAGTATTTACATGTCAATGGGTGAATGCCGTTATGTTTTAATCACTGTTGTTGGTACACATGGCATTTAAAAGTTGTGAATTCCACCACAAGTACTCATGTGGTGGAATTGATCAACATTTCCAAAGATGTCAGTGGCACTCAAGCTCACCTGGTATCCTCACTGAATAAACATGAACATCCACTGCCACCACCAAATAGGCCTATTACTGCGTAAGGTACATTTTAACCAAATGTATTCAAACTTCAGAATGTTTTAGTTTGTCTGTTTAATGGATCATCTGCCTGACAGGTTTCTCTGACTACAGTTGCAGTACCTCAAGGTCTGCATATATTTGGTAGAAAAGCCAGAGTAATGAGGCTTCATGCCTGAAGATGTTTGACAACCGTCCTCATTTTTTCCACAGCGGCAACATAACAGATTCATCTCCGGAGAACTTTCACAAGAGTCTGAAGCTCATTTGCAGTCCTCAGAAATTTGAATATACTCTACAGCTAACAACATCTCATATGATCACTAATAAAAACAACGTAGTGAATTCCTGGCATGTTTTGTGTTTGGGTTGCAAACTGTAAATATCAAAAAGGGAAAGCAGTCAATTTTGTTAACCACCGCTTGTAAAAACAATCTAAATACCCTAAATGCAGAGCAGACAAGAATGAGGCAGTTATACACCTGTCAAGTTTGTATCCAGCAGCTGTTTGCCACTTTGTAATCATATTTCAGCATATTTGAACAAATCCAACCCTCGCATGCTACATTTATTGGGACTGCTTAAAACACATCCATATCTGTGCATATTTTCCTTTTCTGATATGTTTTAACATTAATATTAACATTTTTTCTAATTTAGAAGTTATTCTATCATAAAAATATTTAAATAGGATGCATTATAATACAAGATTTAACAATGAGTTTTAAATCATTATTATTATGCAAGCAGTTCAGAGGGAGGGCATTGTTTGCTTACAGTGCATTTCAAATTCCCTTGTCTGGAGATGCTTGCTGCAGGTTTTAATACCAACATGGCCACAGTTTCAAATAAATAAGTTGCCACGTTCAACAAGACATGCTTTTCATTTTCAGGAAATGAAAGTGTCATTGTACAAGTCGATCAAGAAGTGCACTCAATGTAGCAGCTAAAGGCCTATGCAAGGAAACTGCAAGAGGCATACAGATGCGGTTGTATAGATGTGTCCTTCGAGAAAGTGATTTCATGAAAAAGAAGCAAAATAAAAGCAAAAACACACAAACGTGTCATGCAATTATCTACACATTAACTATTTGAAAGCACTTTTCAACTAGCTTGCCTGGTGTTCAAGTGCTCCAAGTTAAATTGAGCTAAAAGGGTTCTTGTCAATGGAAAAAAAAAAATCCTCAATATCTCCAGCAAATAAACAAAAGTGGAAAAATCAATTTTTACTCATGATGTAAGTTAGCGTTTCTCCTCCTACACAATTACATCACATCATATCACCCTGCTTTAACAATAAAGCATCCACTTCTGCAACGTATTCCTTTGAGGCGACGAGGTGACGAGAGCATCCTACGCCAGAATGACTCGGCAGGATTTCTTTTGCACTCCCTTCATCCCCACACTCCTTCCCACATACTGAATCACTGCTCACTGGCTGAGGCCCAGTCTGTCTCAACTCCTCCTCCTCTCATCGCTTCTCTTCTCGCTTCTGGAGCCTGTGATCAGATGTGAGTGGATGCTGACGCTTTCTGCAGCAACACTTTCAACCATCAGATCAAATTCTGGTCAGGGGGGGAGACTAAAAAGGACTGTTGGATGAGAAAAAACTGAAAAAAGATTCAAGGTTATAAGAAGTCTGAATGTCTGCAAATACTTTCAGACAACTAGGTCAAAAAAATTATAAAAGTACTTCTCTGAACACACTTGCATTAATATCTTGCGAACCAGACTTTTGGTGTAGAGTTTATGCTGTTGGTCTAGGTGGAAACATACATTTTTAAAGTGTTTTAAGAGGAAACAATGTTCTGGTAAATTCATTATAGTACATGTAAAAAATACAAAAAAAAGATATCACCTCGTGCTATGTGTACTCTTGCTGTTCTTTTGTGCACAGGGGAGGATCTGGAAACCGTAAAATCAATAGATTGTACGGTTTGCAATGTCATGAATATAATTTTTCATGACATTCTTAACCACATTATTATTTATAATTACTGTTTTCACTCATTCCTTCATGTTTGATAAAATTGTCTCATTGCTAAATAGAAGAAGTTGACTAAAATTCTACCAAATATATAGTGCAATATTGTTAAGCAGAGATAACTAAGGACATGTTTCTGAAGTGAAGTGAATGGGCGGGGCAAATTTGATCACTGAGCCCTTTTTTCCCCCCAAAAGAAATATTTTTTGAGCAAATGACAAGTACAACTGATGAACAAATGAGGAATTGTTTGAGAGTCTATGTTATCTGTACCCAGAATGCATCATTATTGAACTACTGGCCAGGATGTAGCTGTACAGTAAACATCTGTAAAACTATTATGTTTCAAATTGTCACCTCGTCTAAAACTTGACAAGGGCCGGTCACATTTTAAACATTTGGGAGAGAGAAGAAAAGTAAAGTTAAAAAGATGGGACAGAGTGTCAGGGAGCAAGTTTTTTATTAGTTTAACAGATCTGTCTCATTCAATCTTACATGTCACTCTTAAAATCTGGTGACATTGTTGCTAGGCTTCACTTCAACAATCAGGCCTAACTGAAAATGACATTTGGAGGAAATACAAAAGTACAATATTTTGAGCAATAAACATGGTTCAAGAGGGAAAAAAGTGATAACTTGCTAAAGAAAAGTATTCTGTGGTTTAAAATTAAATATGGATCGTCATTTTCTGTGATTAAGGATTCAAAGACAAGCAATCTTTCCCTTATTTTATCTATTCTGGAACCTTGAAGAATGACCCTTTTTTAAGTATGACTGAATTATATTAAAATGTAAAAAGCAAGGTCAAGACCAAGGGAAGAATGCCAAAGAGCTAACCATGTGAAGTCAGCACAGACCCTTATGATACGCATTTTTCTTGTCACAGGTGAATAGATGGTTGACCGCTTGCACCAGAGTAGATCAATAATCAAATATTAATTCCAGTTATACTTCCATCGTTGTTTTTATTTAACCATTTGAAATGATTTATGTCACATTTCAATGGCAAGTCATTTGGCCACATGTGCCTAATTTACATTAACAACAGACACTAGTGAACCAGAGTAGGCTTTCAAATTCATTCATATGGTGGTATGCTTTAGGCATCGGGCTCCATTTCCACTTGTCTCTAGTCTTCCACAGAACAATATTACTGCATATTGAAAGAATGAGGATGGTAAACTGCTCCATTTCAAAAGGCACAAAGGGAGGCTTTAAGAGACACGAGTTACAGTAGATAAAGGGGCAGTACGGGAACACTCCTCCCCCAGTATGACTTGCATTAAGCATTCTGTTCAGCTGAGTCTGCTTCTTCTAGTTCCTTCTCCCTTTTGACACTATCTAACAAAGCAGTCTGGCACTGGGTTTGTGTCCAGACCCACCTTTATATGGCAAAATCCCCTAGGTGATTGCTGTGCAGCGATTCAGGGTCTGGCTATCAGTTAGCAGAATTATATCTCCTGTAGGTTAGATAATACTAAGCTAAGAAAAACAAAACTGTCTCATATTAATTATAAAATAAATTTTCAAATGACTCAGTCTGCTTGTATTCACTTACAATTTACAATGAGGAGGAAAAGAGTTTGCCCCCTTCCAAGTTTCAAACTAATTTAATAATCAGACAAGGATCATCTCAGTGAAATCATATTGCAAAAGTAAAGTCATTTATCAAGGGAATTTGCTCACTTTAAACTACAAATGCTACAATTTACCATTGGACCAACCACATTCCCTACTGTGTGTAGGATCATCTGGCTTTCTACCTGTTCGCTTTCACTCTGTGTCTTAGTGCATCTTGTGAAGATGCTTTTCAGAACACACTCACAGAAATGATGCACCAGAAAAGTATAAAATGCTTCTAGATGTATAACAGCTTGTCTTCTGTTGCAGAATGATAATTATTTTTTTGATATATTTACTCAACAAAGGTATACATTTGCTACCACACAGATAGCAGCCTTTACAGTGGCAAGACAGAAATATATTTGTATCTAATTTGCTGTTTTATGAAAAAAAAAAGACATATGTGCTCAACTGTTATTTTTGGGTGCCTTTCTACTTAATATTTGTAACTTCAGCTTGGAAATGACAGATAGGTTATAGTGTTGATGTAGTCTGTAAGTTTATCATTTGAATGCTTCTACTGCTGTTGCTCCTCTACCAACAGCTCAACAAGCCCAGAATACTCAGTTTGACTCAAATCATGACCCGCAATGATAAAATGCGTTCCCTGCGCAGGTCTATATTGCAATTGCAATCAAATCATCATAAATTGAAGACTACAAAAACTCAGTTTTACCTTGTTACGTAGACGTCAACTATTCTTTTTTTCTTAATTTACTTAGATATGTATCTATCAGCAACTGGGTTTGACTTGGGTGAGTGATGTTTTCATTCCTGAGCTGATACTCAATAGATAATGCAAAGCATTGCAAAATGGCTAATCCTTTTGGACACAATAATTTACTTTAGAAAAAAAAAAATCTAATCAACAACGTTGTTAAACTAATCAGCTTAAAGCTGATATAAAAAGCAAAAACCATAAGCATTTGATCTTTCGATACCACTTTTTGTTATTCCAGTTGTCTGGCTTTTGATTTCTCATAAATCTTCAAAAAAAACTTGCTATTTTCTTGTGCTACAGAAGTTGAATTTCTCTTCCCCCACATTTGAAATGTGTCAAGTGACTTTGCAACCCATCTTTCCCATCTTGGCATCTCTTAAGCAACGCAGAAACTCCGCTCTTCTGCAGCGCCGTGACTTGAGGTCATTTCGTTCAAAATGCTTACTAAATGTCAGAGGCGGTCAAGCGCCTCTACAAGAACACAATCCGCCCTAAAAGCTGCTGCTAGCCACCTGTCCATCACATCAGCGCTTTCTCGGGTTATTGCTTATGACGTTTAACCCCTTCACGTCTTTTCATCGAGGCAAATCACTGTCAGATGATATGATTGGCTATGATGGATAGTGGATACGTTTGTGATTGGATGAGACAGTGGACACAAACTTCCTTGAGGTGAGGTTATTCTCTACTTGCTTCTTTGAACTTGAACAATATTTATAAAAAAGATTTTTTAAAAATTCTAAGACATATTTGGAAGAAATCAGGAAATTGCTTTTAGCTTTTTAATATTTATAGAGGTATTTATCTACCATCATTGAACGTTTTCTGACTATGCGCAAAAAAAGTGAAATATACTATTTTTCACCTGATGCTAAAATAGCTGTTAGCTTTGGTAGTTGGAATGCTTGTAGTTTTAGTAAAGTCACCGGATGTACATAATTAGCTTCCGGTTGAATGGAATCACTCTGACATAAGATGGAGAATCAACGCTCTGATAACCGTGAACAAAACAGCATCCATGAAGAGGCACATATGTACAGGTCTACCCCATTGCAGCTGGGTAAGGATCACACCTGTGCCAATGCAATGGGAAATCCTAAAAAGTAGAGTAGTAGCCCAAATACCAAGTGTTTAAATATCAGCAGGGACAAACAGAGAAAGTACAATAGAAGCTGAGAGGCAGCCACTCCGGGAGCATCTTTGCCCTGCAAATGGTTTTCCAGGCGCTGAAACAGTGCTGCCAAATGAAATGCTGTCTGTTTACATACTGTACAAGTGCAAAAGCTAGCAGTTGACACAGGCAGCAAAGTGTGATTATGCCCTGCTCGGAAAGTCACAGTTCATATTGCACCAGACCAAGTGTGAGGGTCTCGTTTAGAAGAGAGAAGAAAAAAAAATAAAAACAACGACACGGACATCCCGATTGCCATCTGCTGTAGTTCTTTTTGCAAACAGATTACCTCTCTCTGTTGAACTTGAGGGAATGGAGGACTGCTGGTCTTTTCTGCCTCAGGTTCCACAAGTGGACGGTGTCATCGGCCAAAGCACTCACCAGCGCTCCCTGTTACATCAGACATAAAACAATTTTTGATCTTATTTTAACTTTTCAAAAAATAAAATCCAACATTCAGAAATACATGAGGTTAAAACAGAATTTTTCATAAACACGTACTCAGACTGCATTTCCCCCCCAAGAACATTAATCACATTCCCAGGCAGTTTGCTCCCAGGTAACGATGATGATTCATAAGATGTATAAAAGTGTATGTGTGCACGTAGGAGGAACTAAAAATCATCTCCATCTCCCCGAAGGATTTGTTTGAGCTGCTGAGTCACAATCACACAGACGCAGAATCACACGCGCGCACACAGACAAAACACACACGACTGAGCATGAAATGCTGCTTTCACCAAATACGTTTCAAAACATAATGAAGTTGGTTTTATTAAGTGACTCAGAACGGCCTGGAGGTAATCCAGACCACGGGCATGTTTAAGACTTCCTGATTCCCACTCAGAGCACGCTGATATTTGTGTCTGTCTTATCGTTTATAATAATATATGGATAGAATTTTGAATTTAGTTTGAGCCATTGCAAAGCAAGGTATTTATTGGTTGAGCTGTTAAAAGTATAAAAGGAATAAGAACTTCTGTTCAAAAGCTGTGATTTTTCATTTAAAAAAATGCTTCTTTAAATGAAAACAGACTATAAGCATATTAATATTAATGTTTTTAATGTCATCTGAGAGAGTTATTTTATTTTTTTATTTTTAAATCAGGGGTATTCATAAGCATTTTTTTTAATTCTCAGTCGTCCTTCAAGACATCTGAGTGCAACAGGAATTGGCTGATCTTACACCCGACCAGCGTTCGGCCATTCAGGAACCTAGGAACTTAAGAATCTGTGCTTTACTATTCTTTGGTACGGAAGTTGTAACAAAGAAAATTCATCCATTTTAAATCGGGTAAGTCAGGCTTAAATGGGGTAAATGAAAGGAAGCACAAAATTTGTAAAAAACTGAAAATATTTTTACAGAAGGGTGCAGCTGTTGTTTTGCTTATTTTGTTTCTTTACTATTTTGTAAGAGACTTTTTTGAGGGTTTGGGGCACAAAAAAAGAATTGCCTTCTTTGTGCTTTTGGATGATTTTTGGAATTGATTTAGAACCCAAATGTGGAGCCACACCAGCAACGTTGAATGCATTAAGGCCAAGTTCCTTTTAGCCTTTTGTAAATGTTGGTTAATGTTTCACATTCTCCAACTACAGTCTTCAAGGACCTGTGTCCTAATTGAGTTTGATATTTTGTAATCAAACATGGCTGAATCAAATAGTGGAGCAAACCTTTGACCATATGATAAGGCCTGGTGATTAATCATCATTCGATTCAGGTGTTGAACTAAGGAAAGAACAACAACATCTAAGATACTGCTGTTGGGAGAAGACAACAGCAGTAGACAAAAGCAGTATACACGACCTAAGATGTTTTCATTTAATAAAGCTAACCATGCTAATCAGGAATATAAATGTTAAATATACATGAAATGTATATTCCTTACTCCTATTGTCTTTGTTTTGAATTATTTTACACACACATTACTTCCTTAATTACTCCTTTAGCATAAAGAAATATTTTGCATTAAGAAATATTTTGAACAGAATTTAATTATGTTCAAAATAGAGAAGCAGGAACTGGCTAAATCAGGCAGATAATAAACTTACAAGAAACAGATTCAAAAATGGACCACAAATCTCTGATCCCAAAACATTGAGATTGAATTCATTCTAAACTTTTCTAGTCAAAAACACAAAAGGTGTTCACAACAAGTCAAATTCATCCATCCACACCTATACAATACATCGACAAGCAACTTGAAGCTCAACTTCATACCAAAGAACACTTCAGGCTGCGGCACAGCAAAGCTGAAATCATCTGGCATCTTGAGGCATAAAAATCTAAGTAGAACCCACCTCATTGATGAGAAACTGGAGCTGGATGACGGCTGCTCCGCTCTCATGCTGACAGTAGCATTCGACCCCAGGACGACCAAACCTGGAGAATCTCAGTTAAGAACTATGGCTCTGAAGATATGCGAGTTTGAACAGGAAGGCTTTAAAGTACGCATACCACTTTTATTTACTTGTGATTATAGCTTCACAAAATGCATACACAAATAAGGATGTTACTATGCTGATCTGTCTCTCCTCTCACATGCAAGAATAAATTGGTGAACTGTCTCAGCCATCTTTATATAGAGTTAAGTTGTTACAACTTAAAAAAAAAAGAAGTAAGAAAACCCTGAATTAATAGACTACAGTTTACTGAAAGGTTCACCCCCTTTGAACTGTACAATTAGGACTGGCAATGCACAAACTTGTACATGTGAAGCTCCATTTTGACTATATAACTTTACAACATTTTATCATTTCCTAAGACTTTTGGGAAAATATGTTGCAGACTGTCGAGACGAAAGCAAAACTCGTTAGAAGACGCATTCATCACTACATCTAGTTTAAAATACGATTTAAGGAAAGAAATATATATATATATATATATATATATATATATATATATATATACACACACAGAGAGAGAAGCTGAATCAGGACACAAAAGGTGGACATTATGCAGAGAGTACGAAAAATGATCCTAGAAAGAAAACTGAAGTGAGAGTACAAATGCAGTTGGAAGAACTCTTATGACAGCTACAGAGAAAGGAAAGAGCAAAAGGGAGGAATTTAATTTCAGAAGTAAACAGAAGAAAAGATAAACAGGAGGAGACTGACAGAGAAGAAGGGGTTTCACTGTTCAAAGAGGATGAATGAGTAACTTTACTGATTATATCCATTCATTCTCCCCAAGAACATCAGCTACGGGTGGCAATTTATCATGAAGGGCTCATGGAGGTGTAACCATCTTGGAGTCAACAACACTACTGTTTATCAAATATGTCCATACACTGATGGAAGTTATTTTATTTGGAGTCAGCAAAGCCACCAAGCTGCATATACCTGTAGACATGAAGAAATTTAACAACCATAATCTGAACACCTTTCTTAAATTAACAAGCATACAGCAAATAAGAGAATATAGCAAGGTTCCCCCACCTAAACGTCTCAGCAAGATATTAGAGAGGAATGAGCTTCTCACCTTCCTCATATCTGCTTCTAGACTCTTCAGGTGAATTATGCCATGTTATTTTCTCTTAAAGAGGCAATCCAAGGATTAAATCTGAGCACCGAGGATCCCTTGACCAGCAAAAAATATCCACCAGCTTTAGTGGATTTAACCCAATAAGCCTCCAGGGGGAGTGAAGACACTTGAACCGCAAGACCAGGAGGGTGCAACCAAGTCAGTAACAATCGAATCTTCCACCAAGTCATGTGGACAGCTTAGCTTAAAAAGCATGAAAATTATTTGGCCTGTTTAACCCTCAATGAACCTCTGAGAGCCAAATCTGTCCCAGAGAATGCAGAGATACTCAAGAGTATGAAGAGATTTTATCAAAAATAGAAATCACGTTTCTTCAGAATTCAGATGGGCGTGATGGGGTAAAGTGAAGCATGAAAGATTGTCTGAGAAAATAAACTCATTTTTTTGGTGCAGAGTGAATATTATAAACAATCCATCTACAAGGATTGTGTTTGATCAAATAGAAATACATAAGATGGTATTATAACTAAGTGTAATTATCACAGCTTCACAAAATGTTTATACAAAATGTATACAGACTTAAATCATGACATTGCTTGTATTTAAAAAGAAAAATACTAGTTCTACTTTTACTAAGATAACACATATTATCATCATAACTAGTGTGTTATATACCCAGGGTTTTGAAACTGTGACAAAAGCAACAGTTGATGTAGCTGGGAGATATTTGGTGATAAAGATGAGACATTTAAGCTTACATTTTAAAAGCTCCCAGTTTAAATTGAAGCGGAAAACGGTGAAAATCATGGGCTATTAAAAGTTTGTAGAAATAGTGAGCTTTTAGGAATGCTGAAGCCCTGTGGTCAGGGCTCAAACTGTTCCTACAAACTGAAATTACATTGATTAACGTCTAGTGCTGGTAAGATATTGGGTACTGTTATTTTTGTTTTTTATAAAAACGATAATGACAATAGTAGAAAAAAGTCAAAAAGGTTGTATGACTCACAAAGTCACAAAAACAAGCAGGTTTCCCTGCAGATCTGTGTAAATCTGGGAACTTTCAAAAATCGTCCTCTGTTCAGAACCCATCCTTCATTTCTGCACAGAACACTAATGAGCATAAATGCAGCAGCACAGTTAGGTGTTAGGCACAATGCTTTGGACCCAACAACAGTGTAAACCAGCCAACTCAGAGTGAGTTAATTGAAAGCTCTGTCCTAATGTTGCCTGGCAACCAAATCTTCCAGGGGCTCAGAAAGAGAGAGGAAAGGATTTAAGGTTGTGCTTTTTAAACTGCTCATTTCGCCTTCTATTTGAAGAGAGCCAGCCGTCCGACAACTCTATTATCATAGCACACACACACACACACACACACACACACACACACACACACACACACACACACACACACGCACACGCAGACACAGACAGTACTTAAAAACATCTTGGAAATGTATTAATATCTATGCATTTTGTATGCATTTAAATGGGAGATAATTCAATGATCATAAGTAATTCAATGGTATAATGATCAAGATAAACATAGGAATCATATCAATCGCAATGAAGTCAATATTATTAAACAATGTTTTTGCTTTATTTTTAAAAGGACATATACTGTATACTTCCTTCTAAATGCTGTGTTACAAAATATGTTTTCCCTCAGGCAAGAGGTTTACTACAATTTTCCATGGACAGGCTGGATGCGAGGAAACATTTTGTTCTGCACATTATTTTAATGTAACTTTTTTTGACAGTATTGAATAAAAATCTTTTAACTATCTTGTAAGAAATTATGGTAATCATAAACATTATCTGGACATAACAGACAATGAATAAGTGCAACAATGAATCAATCCAAATGAAGACCAATGGCAAAAAGATTTCAAACCTGGCACTTAATTTAGCAGATGTTTAGATTTTTACACCTAAATCAATCAAGATGCAACTTATTCTAGTAACTAACAAGCAATGCTATTTTAGGAGAAGCTATATTATGTAAGCTATATAATTTTTCACATATCTGGTCTCCCAGATTTCCAATTTGAAGCCTTGTTTAAATAATAAGCAGCATGTGTTTAATGTCTATTAGTGATACTCGAATGCATTTCAGCCTAAAACATTCTGTCCCTTATTGAATTTTAAAAACACCCGGCACTTTCCAAGAAAAGATCACCGACATCTCATCTGTCCATATTTTTCCACTGTTTTAACAAACATGACCTAAAGTTCCTCTGATGTGCCCCCTCTCAATCAACGTGGGCCAGGCCTCACAGGAGATGCTGCTGACAGGAGCATTCCTCATTCCTTTTAAGCCGAGTTAGGTCTCTATCCCGGTCCACATCCTCTCCCCACACTGCACCAACTCTATAAGTAGACAGACTGGCCGCAGGCAGCGATGGCAACAAGACAAGAGTACAGGAAGACAGAGAGTGAAAGCAGAAAGTGGGTCAGCTTCGTGTCCCGTCAAATCCAATGAAAATTTCTGGAGCTTTTCTAGAAGTCAAAGTTGACTGAATTCACTTTCATATTGCTCTTCTTGTATCTATTTCTGTCCAAGCCACAGGCCTATTTCCTTAAAAAAAAAAAAAAAAAAAAAAAGTAAATCCCTGAGTATTTGGCTAAGTGATACCGCTGGAGAACACTGGAAAATTATAAAAGTTTTGGGGTTTTATTTATATTGAGGGATATTATTAAAGGCGTAGCTGAAAATATATGAGATAGACACCAGAGGCGGGGCTTTCAGCTTTTAGATTTTCTCCACAATTTTTTATTTTTATTTTACTTGATAAGATACCTACCTGGTTCAAAAGAGAAAAAGAAAATATGTACACCCTTTCTAAAATACTGTATGTTCAAAATTTCTTCCAACACAGAAGGGTCAGAAAATGTCAAAGTGATGTACACCAGAAAAGAATGAATGACGAGAATATTTAGAAAGAAAAAGAGGAAAATCAATAGGACAGAGGGTGAGAGAGAAAGCGCCAGAAAGAGCAAGCCTGGGAGCATTGAGTTGCTATGACGTCGGGCCTGAAGTGACGTAAAAGCAAGTCACTCATACATCACTCTGCCAGGGAGGGGGTTGGGACCAGATCAGAGTCTGATCTGCAAAGGGCTCAGAGGAAGGAATCAGGCTACTGAAGTTAGGAGGCAGAAAACAGAATAAAATGATTTTAAAAACTTAAATAAAAAATGGAATTAGCCTGAGAAGGACCAGAGGAGGACGAGGTTTTGCAGCATTAAACAGAGTTAAATTCACAACCCATACAAATTATGAAAACAGAAGCTTAGCTGTTTGTTCCCACAGTACAAATCTTCCATGATGATGCAGCCTACCTTAACCTCAGACTATTGAACCGTCATTTGTCATCCATCTCTCAGTTAGATCTGATTCAGAGGTTGCTGAGAGCCGATTTCCTCCACACAATTGATCCTGTAATGATCTAAGCCAGTTACTAAGATACACACTTCTCCTAAAAATCGAACTTTGGGTTTCTTTACGAGAACAAGGCAGAAGATTTTCTCCCAGCCTTTTCAACAATTGTACAAATTTAGCTGCTGTCTTCTTATTTTGAAAAAGTCAACATTGCAATGGTCACCATATGCCCTCTGGGTGGGATGAGGGTGGGATTGTTGTTTTTTGTTGCACCTATCTTTCTTCTGTTTGTTCATTTAAAGTAAAAGATCTTCAAATATAATTGCTTTGAATCATTATGTTATGGTAAGCAGCACAATTGTACACACAGTTTATAGGTTTCCTTAATGCAAACAAATCAACTGTGAGGCAGGAATCTCAACTCTTCAGGTTTAATGTCTTAAGACGCTAAATTTGACAAAAGTTAATGAAGCAAATAATTAACTTTTCATTTGTTGGTAAACTGTTAGGCCAAGTAGGAGTAGTCAACATTTAAGGCAATTATTAAGAGGGATAATAGAAAATTGTCTTTGTTGGAATTAGAAGACAGAGATCTGACTTGATGTAATCAGAGCTCCATAAATACAGAAAATTCATAGACGCATAAAAAAAGACTAAGGAGTAAGCAAGATCATTATATAGAACAATTCCAAGCATCCTAGGTTATTAAAAGATCATTATAAACCTTCAAATGATTAGTCTCAGTGGATTGCAGTTTTTTAATTCAGGTTTCCAAGGGACAAAAAACTAATCTTGAGAACAGAGATCTGGGGTATAATTTAATTCAATTCCCCACCTCACCATCTGCGTCGCCAGTTTCCCCTGACTTCAAACTGAGTATAAGTAGGATCAGAGGGTCAGTGTTTGCCCAAGGAACTCAACGTTCTCCCGTCAAGTTGTTTTTTAAAGATCACAACCTCTTCGTGGAGAATTAACAGCAGTTTCAAGGAGTGTTTTGTGAATATGTTACATTTATAAATGAGACCTCTGAGCCGATGTTCTAAAACATTTTTTTTTAATAACTGCCATTTATTAAGTAATGGCTGTTTGGAAATTGACCAATAAAGCTGCCATCAGTATTTGGTTTCTTTGGAAGAAAGATTACAGCAAGGATCATTAACGACAGAAGAAAAGGGTCTTAATCTGTTAGAGATAGGTGTGCTACTGTGCCAACCTTAGCTTGAATATTTACAGTAACAAATGTGAAGATTTCAACTTTTTAAATAATATTTCTGACCTTTGCCAGTTTTATTACTTTCGCCACTGTAAGTTTGTGCAGCAATGTTCTTTGTTGTTGACTAATCAATTTTAAAGTTTTCCTTTAGGGGACATTCCATCAGTTCCTATTCTGAACTTCAAATGCAACAGAAAAATCTGGAAATGATCATAACCCAAGCAAAAAATCTAAAATACTTCAGGGAGGTTTTCAATTGTCGCTTAGCAACAGTAGCAATGACTCCCATCCTGCAAAGGCCGCAAGCTAAATCAGCTCGGCTCACATAGGTCTTCACCCCTTGAGCTTAAGAGATTTACACATTGTAGCACTTTAGGGCCCCCTATGACTTATTTGTGTTAATTTGTTTTCCTTTCCCCTCATCTGCCAGAGCATTCAAGCAGCCCATGATACATCAATGACAGAAAGAGCCTGGAGAAGCTATGAAAACCCAGCTCCCTCATGAGTTTCATAATCATAAGCTGCAAAAGAAAAGAAAAGAAAGCATCCACAAATCTTCTCCTGCAATCAAACCAAAATGCAAGTAACACACTAATATCATGTTTAGGCCTGATCACAAAGGCCACATTGGAAATAGATAAAGACCCAGAAATGGGAAAACTGGTGATTAATTTGTTTAACACATCCCTTGTATAAATAATCTCCCTCGACACATTTGATTTATTATGTCTGCAAACAATTAAACTGCTTTGGAGCCACTAAATGGTCACTGCTTCAGCTTGCACGCTCTTGCCTCGGCAAGCACTTTGTTGTGCACACACGTACACATTTCCAACTCCTACATCTATCATGGTCCCTGCTCCAAACATTCATCTACATGACATTCTTGACAATAGCTATTTGCTGAGGTACACAGTTCAACATTGCAGCAATCCTCAGATAAAAAGAGACGTGGTTTCATAGCTGGCAGAGAGATCATATATTTTTCTTTTTTTCAATTTCTACACTATAAATTAACACAAAAGACATCCAACTATGAAAGAACACGTAGAATATTTTGTATGTTTTATATTTAAGGTTCTTCAAAGTAGCCATCTCTTTCTTCGACTACCTTGAAAACATTTGGCATTCTCTTAGTCAGCTTCATGAGGTAGTTCCCTGGGATGATTTTAATTAACCTATTAATTACCTTGTCAAGACTTAATTTATGGAGGGTCTTGCCTTCTTAATGTGTTTGAAACTATCAATTGGTTGGTTGTGCACAAGTAGGGCAGGTTCAAAGGTCTATACCGTAAGTAATCAAATTTGACTAAAGTTGTAATTCATAATATTGCACCAGCCACTCACCTAAAGAAAGCAAAAGGATGTTTCATCATTAATTTAAGACATGAATGTCAATAGTAGCTTAAAATTTTAGGACCTTAAAGAGTACTGTAAAGTTTAATTACACAGACCATCAAGTGCAATGATGAAACTGAGTCATGGTGAATGAACCCAGCAAAAAATAAAGAATAATAAAAAAAAAAGAAAAAAAATCTAGCATTACCTCTGATGCATGGACTTAGTCGCCTTAAACGGCAAACAAAGAGCATCTCTATTGAGAACTCACATCTCAAGAAGGCACATCTCAACATCAGAGAAGACTGTGAATCAGGCCTTCATGGCCAAATTGTATCAAAGGATGCAGATCTGAAAACCAGGAGAAAAATACTTTGACCTTCAATCACAGAAAACCTGTTTGTTCCAAAGAGTCCAAAATTTGGATTTTGGATTCAATTTCCATGTCTTTGAGACGCAGAAATGTTAAGCAAATAATTTCGACATGTTTCATTCCTACAGTAAAGCATGGAGGAGGACGTGTAATGACTTGGGGGATTTATTCCTAATTCAAGGCACACTGTACTACCACGACTACTAGAGAACACTACAGGTAAAAAAGGGCCTAATTTACTGTCTCATCTGAATAATTACTGCTGAGGCAAACTGTTATTATGTAAAACGTCTGGTGTACATGTGACGTGTCCCTGTGTCACTTTCGTGAATGAGCGCCTGACAAATTCTTGTACTTTCTCCTTGAAGCTGATTGGCTGGAAGGGGTTTAAAAGGAACAAGCTCCACCCACCAGTCAAGTGAGGGATTTCAGACAAGAATCGTTTTAGGTCTAGATCAATTGTATGTTTAATATGTTGAAAAGTAACACTTAAAGAATTATCTTACTCTGTTAAAAAAAAAAAAAAAAGGTTTGAGAGTAACCCAGCAAACAAAGGAGTGCTAGTGCAGACAGACAAAAAACAAAAAAAGAGGACCTCCCCATATTATAGAGATAATATGAATAGTTGGTTATTGGAGCAAAGCCAGTTCTACTCATAGAAGGGCGTTGATGACCCAGTACATCATCTTATTCTACCAGAGTAACTCAGCACTGTGCTTCTGTACATGAAGTGTGAAGATGAAATATGCTATAAAAAAAAGAAGAAAAAAAAGAAAATGGGGCCTTTAGTGGAAATTAAAGGCTGGAAAGAGCATGAGGAGATGGAGAAGTGCAAGGGGGGGAGGGGCGGAAAAGGAAGCTGGAGGGGATGAGGGGGTACAAAACTCTGAGCAAAATAAATGTTGAGTCAGCTGAACAGCTTGCGGCCGACCCTTGCAGTGAATGCATGCAAAGCATGAGTAGAAGAAAGAGCAAAGCAAAGAAAGAGTAGAAGAAATTTTGAAAAGAGGCAGCATGAGGTGAAAATAGGAAGAGACATGAGCGGAGGGTGGGAGGGGCTGTCAGGGAAGAAAAGCAAGTGAAAGAATTTTAAGATGAGGAGACACAACATAAAGAAAAAGAGACACGCACATAACTAACAATAGCTGTTAGTTATGTGCGGTACTTCTATTCTTTGTGCCAAATGTAAGATATGAATCTTTTATGCAATGGAAATCAGTTGGTCTGTAATTCTAGCAATGTCAAGCTAATTAAATGCTTTACGTTACAAAAAAGGAATAAAGCTCAACATGAAATATGGGAGATTACTGCCTGATAATTAAACTACAACACATCTACAGTTGTCTAAAATGTTTTCGATTGAAACAGTATGTTCCAGTACAAACAGTAATTGTGAAAAAAATTTAAAATCTGATAAAAAACGACATGGTATTTACAGT